>MJUU01009108.1:8616-40763 GCA_002080025.1 Modiolus philippinarum
GTCAAGAGGGGGGGTTAAAACTGGTCATTCCCTACTATTGATATTGGACTGCATCTAGATGAAAAAAATATCATCTTCCGAATATATCTCTGTACTTTGGATCTATGACTGTTGACGGAAGGCAATTAAAAAATGCAAGTAAGCCCGAATGGGCACGGAAAATTCCAAAATAGGATGCAGTTTCATTTGGTTAATATTGTCGACTGAAAAGACTATTTGTATTTTCAGCCCCGTATGGTCGACATCTTTATATTATATTATGCATGTCTAAATTGCCATGATGTGCCTCTCGTTTGCCAGTTATCAGTGGATTTTCGAACAACAAATTGAAGAATGTACACAGTTTTCGTTTGTTTCGTAGTACTTATTGATGTAAAACGTCCTTGTCTGATTCAGCTACCTGAAACATATTAACATTAGACTAGTGTAAAACCAAACGGAGCGATTCAGAGAATCACCTTGTAAAGAAATGGATTTATTTTATGCATTTGTCTCCTTTGACGTTAAGTGGAGATGTTCCATGGATATTGTGTCAGATGTATGTTGATTCATTTTAATTGTATTCCACGAATTCATTTTCGACATTGATATGTCGAGAATGTGGACTCGTACAGTCAAAATAACATTTTCTTTTAATTTTAAGGATTAAATATTTTCTTTGCCTTAATTTATGTCGCCTAAGATGAAGGTAATTATTCAATTTTTTTCCTTTGCTTTGGTTTTCGTTTTGTTTTGTTTTCAGTTTTTTTTTTTTTTGGTTTGTTTTTGTTTTTGTTGTTTTTTTTTTTCTTTTTTCTTTTTTTTTGCTTCCCATTGTTTTGTTTGAAAGTTTTAGTTTTGAAACTTGACTCCTGCTCTCTGGGAGTAATATGTAAAATGACCTCCATCTCAAGATGACTACCAAATATGCTTTATTGATTTTTGACAGTGTTTTGTTCTTTTACAAAGGTAATAATTTGCAAATGAATGAAGATTTTAGAAAATATGTCTTTCTTGTTGCGCAAATTTAATATGGTTTGATCTTGTTAAATAGATTAGTACTCAACCGTATGGGAAGAGGTTTCTCAGTTTCTTTAACTTTGAGAGATCCCTCGTTATAATCAAATATAATTTGTTATTTTGAAACGAACTGTGGTTAGAGTAGACGAATCTTTAAGTTTTAATCGCCTCAGCATAACGTCAATAATTATAATCTTGTCCAGTATAAAAACTGATTTCTAGATTTTGACTCAGCAAACGAGATGTAATCATGGAATTGGGTTTAGGGGCAATAACAGCCAAAGCTTGCAACTTCAAGTCTAGTTTCTTGTATTATTTTATCATGCGTTTGTGTTTATAGTCTATGAACACAGTGTAGCTATGAAACCGTATCTATTTTAACGTTTCTCCCTCCATAGACACTGGAAAGTTCATGATCCTGTTTTTTTGCAGCTAAAATCAGATGTGAAATCTGTATTTTTTTTACTTTTTCATCAATTTGTCTTTTGAAAAAAAATCTGATAAGAAGCCCGATTACTGGAACACTGACCAGCTTAATAGTGAAAAATATGCATTGGTATGTTCCCTTAGTATTGAGGGGTGACACGGTTTTGGGTAATGGGAGAATGGGATCAAAACTTTTAGAGAATGGGAAAAATGATGAAAAATTGTGAAATTGGGAAAAGGGGCAAAAAACTCGGAAATTTAGAAAAAAGGGTCCTAACATATTCCTCCTTGCCACCCACTTAGTGTTCTTGGTAGTTATTGATGTTGGACTACATTTAAGCTGAAAAACTGAAAGAATCTGTTATATTTATAGATTTATTTCGTTTCGCTTGCATCTTCCGAATCTATCTCTGTAGTGTGGATCTATATCTGTAGACGGAGAACAGGTAAGTCCGACTGCACATGGACAAAGTCCGAAATAGGATGCAGTGGCATTTTGTGAATATGGTTGACTGAAAAGGCATTTTGTATTTTCGACCCCGTATGGAAGACATTTATGTATGATATAGTTCTCGTCAAAATTGCCACGATGCGCCTTTCGTTTGCCAATTATCGGTGATAATTTCCTACAACAAAGTGAAGAGTGTGCACAGTCTTCGTTGGTTCGACAGTACTGATTGATGTAAGAATTTTTGTCTGATCCAACTACCTGAAATATAATACATTCGAATAGGGTAAATATATGTTGTTGGAATGTCTCAAAAACTTGAATTAGGATAATAGCATGGGTAATATAAAATAAAAGGATATGTAGTAAATGCACATGAGACAAAGTGTCTACAGATACAAGTTAGAACCAAGTAAAGGAACAACGGTTAAATTGTTGTTCACACTTTTAATATCAAGACCACTATAATTAGTTTCTCGATTTACTAGAAAACTGTATGAAGAATATGATAATGAGAAATGTTGTGGTTTTCAAAGGAAATAATAACAACTTATGTCTATTCTTTTGTCAAAATAAGCTATGGGACTTCATGGTACTTTAGGTTGAAAAGCCTGTACCCTTGTAATTATTGTGTCGTTTTATGTAGATTTATGCTGTATATGTTGTATATTCTAGACTGGAATATGACAACAATAATAAAACAAGTGATAATGTGCTTGCATTCAAGCACAAGTCATCCAAACCAGAATCAATATCTTTTTTTGCTCTTTGAAGGAGTGTTGTGTTGTAAATTTTTCACAAAGGATTGTCAAAATGTATTCTGAAATAATAGATTTTGTATTCCTCAATATAAGAACTGGGATCTAAAACTCTTTTTGCTTTTATCTATCAGTGCTATTAGTATTTTGTAAAGTTTTCCTAAGTACATGCACTGGATTGCGCCAGAACGGAAGACGTGTCATAATTTTTCATTATTGATTCATCGATGAAAACAACATTCAAAGCTTAAAGTGTACATTTAACATGAAATAAAGATATTTTGTCGTGACCTTGACTTTTGACATTGACTCACCGTAAAGGTTACACCTTACTGAACATTTTTTTCTATAAAATGTTTCCTTGTATATTCAATGGTTTTTGAGCTGCTATAAGCAGAAACACCGAACTCAGACACCCAAAATCGGTTTTTCGTCCATAGGCCCAAATCGGTTGTTCCAATGATTTTCGACTCTTAAATCTTACATGTTATCAGCTATCAATTACAGTTTACAAGTTAATCATATAAAAAAAGGTAAGTACTCCACTTGATTTTTTTTTATAAAGTGGAATGCATGGTAATTTTTGTTTATCACAGCATTTCGTGGAGTAGTAAGGAGATAAATATTACTTAGCAGGATGGGAATGAGCAAGCAGAGTAATTTATTACTCAGCATAACGTGGAGTAGTTAGGAGACAAAAATTACTTAACAGAATGGGAATGAGCAAGTAGAGTAATTTATAACTTAACATAACTTGGACTAGTAAGGAGATAAATATTACTTCGTAGGATGGGAATGAGAAAGCCGAGTAATTTATTACTCAGCATAATGTGGAGTAGTAAGGAGACAAATATAACTTAGCTTTAGTTTGCTTTAGTTTTGTGGCGTTCTTGTTAATTTTTGTTTATTTGTTTTGTCTTTGTCATACTGTCGCAATTCGTGTTGCTGTGAATTGCCGTCATGTTGGATATATGAATTAAGAATTTCTCCTTTCCTTTTCTTGCTTCGGTATTCGTTTGCCAATGTATTAGCATAATGGGAATGAGCAAGCAGAGTAATTTATTACTTACAATAACTTCGAGTAGTAAGAAAACAAATATAACTTAGCAAAATGGAAATGAGCAAGCAGAGTAATTTATTACTCAGCATCACATGGAAGTGTAAGGAGAGAAATATTACTTAGCCGAATGGGAATGAGCAAGCAGAGTAATTCATAACCTATAATAACGTGGAGTAGTAAGGAGACAAATATTATTCAGTAGAATGGAAATGAGCAAGCTGAGAAATTTATTACTTATTATAACCTGAAAAAAACAATGGTAAAATACCTAAGGAACAAGGATTTTTATAATTAGAAAATTCAAAGTCCATGGACATGGCAAAAATGGAAACACAGAAAAGCAAAGAGACAAAACAATGACACAAGACAGCCACAAGGCACGGAAATTAAAAGACGACATTCAGAGCTAAGGTATTTTGGTAAGAACTCCCATAAAACCGGGAGTGACATCGAGTTCTCTGGAAGGGAAAACATGTCCTGCTCGACTAGCGACACCCGTCATACTATCAATGAGGAATACATGGTAGCCCTACAGAACAAAATTTACAGTAACTTCAATATTTTATCATTTATTACTTACATAAATCGGATAAGTTACCAGATTAATTGATTACTTACCATAACATGGAATAGTAAAAACAGACAAGTCAGAAATATGAACGACATAATTCTTGAAGTCATACTTCTAGAACAAGATAAGGTACACAATTCTCGTGGTTTATACATAATTAAGTGTGTTATCTGTTGTTTACTTCGAAGTGACGCTGTGACATTTTCCACGAGAAATGTCGCCTGCCTACTGACATGGTTTATGCATACTTGTTTTATCCGTTGTTTACTTCGAAGTGACGCTGTGACGTTTTTCACGAGTAAAGACGCTGTGACATTTTCCAGAAGTGTTGCCTTTTTACTGACGTGGCATAGATACTTTTATTCACAATTAAATTTTATTAATAGAAGAGTAGAAACGAAACTCAGTGAAATTTTGGACCAATAGTACGATCACACGGCGTTTGTTTGCCATTGTATGGTGCTATTTAAGATATCAATCTTTGTTTAGGGGTATAAGATATCAATCTTTGTTTAGGGGTATAAGATATCAATCTTTGTTTAGGGGCATGGTTAATTCACTCACTTCCGAAGGGAATTTTTGAATTTCCTGCAGTACTGCATCACCTCAATAATGTATCTTGTCTGTAATACCGGTATGAATATCAATAAATGTAGCTGGGATCAACAGAAACTGATTTGGGAAAAGAAACACACCTTTTCGATGGAACTGCCATCATTTTCTACCTTCATGAGGACCTTGTGATGAAAATTTTAACAGATTTGGAGAACATCGTCAAAATGTTACAGATGTTCGATGTATGTTAGACCATGTAGACGGCCGTTGTGCAAGAGTAATACGATTAGTGAAACGCTTTTGTAACGTTACCATACGCTGTTACATTTTATGAGCCCTGTGTATAAACGCTGCGTTATAGATTACCTTAAAGTTCGTTGTAGGTAGTAAGTCTTACTGTCGTTATGAATTCACCCAACAAGAGAATTTCTGCAATTTCTATTGCGTGTGCCAACGTTTTCAACGAAATTCTCGAACGTCGGCACATGGTGGCTAAGATTTTTTTTTAACATTTAATTTGTTTATATAGGTTTGTCCATAAGTTTATCTTTTATCAATGCATCGTCTGGTTACTTTAATTTTTGTAGCTTAAGTATTCTTTTGTGAATATGAAATATATACAAATATGAATTTTCGTTCGTGCAAAGGTATATCTTTATCTGGTTTCGGCATTACTGTTTCAAGTCTTCGTGTTATATTTGTTTTCAGTGGAAATTATTACGTTTGATCCTCGGAATGTTTTCAATTAACCTGCACTGATTGGACGCAAGCTCATGATGGTAATGGATAAACATAAACCTCATTTACATTTTTTGGCATGTTTATATATTGTGTTTTTTTTTCTTTTTGAACACCCCTTGAGGTATGCAATTTGAAGAACATCCCTGATAATTCGTTGTTCAGAGGAAAAGATGACTAATATTAAAGTACATGTGATAAATTTATTGCTTAGTTCTCTCACACTTTCCATATCAAGTATCAATTAGATTATATATTTACAGGTTTCATTGTATTTATGAACTAAGTCTTTATATCGATGATAAAATTTAGTACAGGTTTTGACATGTCAATACACAAGTTTTCGCTAGTAAGCTGGTAAGTATATCAGCAAACAGGATTTTTATTATATCTCAGCTTGTTCGATCTGCTCCAGTTTGTAATAACGTTTGCGATTTAAATGAACGGAATCTTTTCATAACCGAAAAACTTTTACATCAGGGTTTTCGTTATCATAAACTAGTTAAAACCTGTACTAAATTTTATTATCGATATAAAGACTTAAGTCAAAAATAAAATGCAACCTGTAAATATCTAATCAAGGCTGAATTTCACATCCCTTGTTTTACGGTAATGCTTTACATAAGAGCAAAAATGCTGAAACCCGCCTAACAAACTTATTATATTGAGGGGTGATACGATTGGGGGTAATTGGATAACGTGGTCAAAAAGTTTAGAAAATGGGGACAGTGATGAAAAATGATAAATTGGGAAAATGATTTAAAAAGTTTTGAAAGAAAGGTTCAAAGATGTAGGAAATGGGAGAACATATTCCTCTTTGTCACCTCCTCAGTATTCTTGGTAGCTATTGTTGTTGGACTATATTTCATATGAAAAAAACTGAAAGAAGATGTTATATTTATCGATTTATTACACAACTTTTTGTTTGCATCTTCCGAATCTATCTCTGTACTTGGGATTTATTTCGTTAGACGGAGAACAAATGAGACCGGATGCGCATGGACAACTACCAAAATAGGATGCAGTGGCATTAGGTGAATATGTTCGACTGAAAAGACAAGTTGTATTTGCAGCCCCGTATGGTCCACATGCATGTATTATATTATGCTCGTCTACATTGCCACGATGTGTCTATCGTTTGCCGATCATCAGTGGAAATTTCATACAACAAAGTGAAGAGTGTACACAGTCTTCGTTTGTTTCACAGTACTTATTGAGGTAGGTGTCCATGTCTGTTCCAACTACATGAAATAAAAGTTAAACATATATAAGGTAATAAATGATGATCATATTGATATACATTTTTGAATATATGTTGATGGAATGACTCAAAAACCTGACTTAGGGTAATGTAAATGGGAAATGTATTGTTCAAGGCCACACCTAATAGATTTACTGGAAAACTGTATTAAAGATATGATACTCAGCAAAGTTGTGGTTTTCGTAGGAAATAATAACAACTTATCTCTTGTCTTTATTAGCTATGTGGCTATGTTTTGTTAATCAATTAATAATGAAATGATATGACGTAAATGCACATAAGACAAAGACCCTGTAAATATACGTTTATAAACCAAGCAATGAAACAACGCTTTTAGTGTTGTTATTCATCTTGAAGCCACTATGAGGTCTTTAACAACGACCTATGCTGATAGCTCATAGTAAGTTCAAGACTGCCCCTAGTACCGGTTTGAACGGAATTAATTGCTTAATGTCGAGCAACACTACATCCATGTATGCTTTCGTTATGGATGCAGGGTTATCAACAAACATAAAATTAAAAGTGCTTTTAGAACTACTGTCATTCGCTGTCCGACGAAAGACTCTCGGAAGACAATCACACATATAAATAACGATATGGCGCTCATCGAGTCAGTTTCAAGAAAATTTTGCATAATAAAGCAATGAGATGTGGGCTCTATAAACAGAATGGTCAAAATAACATTTGGAAATTTCAAAAAAATAATAATTATAATAAAATGCCAAAATTTGAAAATATGATAGTGTATCAATGACTAAATACCGAAGTTACTTTGAATTTAAATTCTGCATATGCACATTTCGACAACTTATGTCTCTTCGGTGCAGATAAAATCTAAACGTTTGGAAGACCGTAAATATGAGATATTCTCTAAAGAACAAGTACACTATAACTATGTGTATAGAGGGTATACATCACTCGCACAGGAAATCTTTTGACGGGACTCCACACTGCAGGAGAGACAGACTCAAGTCTTAAATTCATAATGAAAGATCATGAAAGGGTTTGGAGTAAATGCGCATGAAACAAAGGCAATAGAACCTACCAGGCAATAGAACACACCAGACAATAGAACACTTAAAAGTTTCAATCTCCAAAATAGTTCAAAATACAAAATACTTAATAAAACATATAAAACAATACAATTAGGTAATAAAATAATATATTGCCTGGCATAACGTGGAGTAGTAAGGAGACTAAATCATTACTTAGCATAATGGGGATGAGCAAGCAGAGTTATTTATAACTTGCCAAAACGTGAGAACACAGAATCAGTTATCTAGATATTTGAGTCTTTATTACTAACATAAAGTGGATTAATTAGCTGATTAATTGATTACTTACCATAACAGGGAAAAGTAAAAACAGACAAGTCAGAAAGACGAACGACATATTTCTTGAAATCATTCTTCTAAAACAAGATAAGGTACAAAATTCTCGTGATTTATACATAATTAAGTGTGTTATCAGTTGTTTGCTTTGAAGTGACGCTGTGACGTTTTCCACAGCAGAACTGATCACACGAATACGACCCAGGAGAAGTCACGCTGTGATTTTTCCAGGAAAAGTGTCGTCTGCTTATTGACGCTGTGACATTTTATAGAAGTGTCGCCAGACTACTGACTTGGTTTATACAAAATTAAGTGTGTGATCAGTTGTTTACTTTGAAGTAATGCTGTGACGTTTTCCAGGAGAAGTGTCGTCTGTCTACTGACGTGGTTTATAGATAATTAAGTGTGTTGTCAGTTGTTTACTTTGAATACATCGGCCAACGAATACCGAAGCAAGAACGAGGAAATGGGAAATTCTTAAATCATAAATCCAAAATCACGACAATTCACAGCAACACGAATTGAGACAGTATGTCAAAGACGAAGTGACGCGGTGACGTTTTCGATGACAAATGTCGCCTGCTTTCTAACGTATCATAAATACGTCTAATCATTTCAATTAAAATTTGAAGTTATAATATTACTTTTCGTTGATAATAAATTTGGTTTCATTTATTCTATTATTAAGATATAGTTTGCTGTGACTGTTCTTACTACGTCATAATCACCGTCAACAGTCATTGAAAGTGTATGATGCCAAAGGGAAAGACAGAATAATTATCAGTTGCAACAACTCAGAGCAGGTAGTTTTATTTGCACCTTTATAACCAAATCATCCGAATATTTAAAACACATAATCAAAATTTCATTTTTAAATGAAGCAATAAAAAGAGAAAAATATATGTTTTTCTATTGCTAACTTTCTTTATCATTACGTACGGGGATGCATGGCATACTGCCATGAGTTGTCGAAATGGCCACCTCCAAAAATCTGAATTCACTATTGCTTGATGTTTGGTTATTTGTAGCATACAATAGACGATATTCCACTTTCAAATTTCTGGGTTTTTGTCGACATCTTACCCCAATCTTACCGTAATCGGGGAATTTTCCTATTTGAATTTCTTCACCTAAAATAAATTGGTTAGAAATGACCCGCCTGGGATAAAATGTTGATTTATGACATGTTCAGCTTTTTCCAACCATAAACACCTTTCATATGGTGAAGGAATAATTTATTTCCCTTGCCCTCATATACAAGGACGCCATTTATACCCCGTTTGACCTCTTTTACCCACCATTCTAATAGCCGGAACGTTCCGGAATTTGACTTTTGGAAGAACGTTTATTCCCTAGAATGAACCTTATCAAATCAACTCGATCCGTCGAGAGGTTAAGTGGCATCTTCTGTCTTATATGTCAACCGTCATACGAAATAGTCATCTAATGCCAAACATGTCATCTACTATAAAAACATATAAAGTGATTTAACACAGAAAGTTTAACTTTGACGTCACAGTTCTACTTAATCATTTTAAGAATTATGACATCCAGTTATGTTGTGATTGTCTTTTATTAGTCTTATTATTGGGCAGACAGCCGATGACAGCAGTTGTAAAACACCTTTCCAGTTAATTGTATGTTTGCTTACAACCCTGCATCAATGAACAAAACAGAAGATGCATGGATGTAGCGTTGCTCGACATTAGCAGTGAATTCTGTTCAAACCAGTGCTAGGGGCCGTCTTGTACTTACTATGAGAGGTACGAGCGTAGCTCATTTTTGAAGGCCTCGTGGTAACTTAAAGATGAACAACAACAAGGAAAGCATTGTTTCATTGCTTGATTTAATCATGTGTTTGTATAGACTATGTCTCATGTGCATTTACTCTTTATCCTTTCACTGTTAATTTAAGAAGATGTACACAGTCCTAGTTTGTTTTGCAGTACTTATATTGCTTCGGTCAAGCAAGTGACAAAACTTTCATTTATTACACCCCAAGCTCTCTAATTTTCATTGACTCCCTGTCGTGCAAAGACAACATTGAATACATTTGTCAGGTTTTCACTTCTGATATGTAGATATTTCACATCGATGAATCTAACACATTGTGTAAGCTTGGGATGTAAATCTTAACTTCATCACAATAAAAGTTTTGCCACTTCCTTGACCACAGCAATATTTGTAATTGTCTATGTCTGTTTTACCTACCTGTAATGAAATATAACATAAACAAGAATAAAACTAGATAAGAACTTTTACTCTACTAGGAATTCAGTTAGAACCATGGACACGAAATTATTTTCTTGCATGTGTAAAACGGAATATAGATAACAAAATACCAAAGTTACTGGCCATTTCGACAACTTATTTCTCTTAAGCGCAAATAAAATAAAAACATTGGAAATCTAGAAATGGAAAGATATATAAAAGCTGAATGAGTAGCTTTAACTGGTGTATGGATCTCGGTAACAAAGTATTTTGTTTTATTTAACCGGGGAATGGAATCAAGAAAACTAGAAAATACCAACGTAACGAAATTGGCCAGATGTATTTACATCAGTTTGGCAGTGAGGTTTTATTGATCAAACCAGACTTTTTATGATACACATTCCTTTTACAAAAAAGATTCTTCAGCTATTCTTTCATAAGACAAAAATAGTGATGGTGGATTACATGATACCCCGCCACGTTTCACAAAATTTCTGAGTTAAAAGGGGCATAACTCAACAACAATGTGTACCGCTGAACCCAAAATTATACTTGGCCTGTGTTTTGCGGTAAGTAATTTACATACCAAGTTTGAAGACAGTATGTCATTTCATACACAAGTTATGAGTACGCAACCCTAAAATTTGCAAAATTTCAAAGCTTCAAGGGGCATAACTCCGAAACCCCTTGGAACTCTAAACCCAAAATCAAATTTGACATGAGTTTTGTGGTAAACTACTAACATACCAAGTTTGAAGACCTTGTGTTATTTCGTTCACAAGTTATCGGTTGGAAACCCTTTAAATTCGCAAAATTTCAAAGTTTCAAGGGGCATAACTCCAGAACCCCTTGGACCTCTGAACTCAAAATCAAAATTGACCTGAGTTTTGTGGTAAACAATTTACATACCACGTTTGAAGACCTTGTGTTATTTCGTTCACAAGTTATCAGTCGGAAACCTTCGGGGACGGACATACGGACGGACGGACGGACGGACACAAGACTGAGGGTATCACATAATACCTCGCCACTTTGTATGGCGGGGTATAAAAATGAAATACAAATGTACAATGCTGAATTGACATTTTGCTATTATTGCAATTCTTCAACTTTGATTTATTCAAGTAGTCAATGTAGTTATCAGACGGTATTCTGACCTCAAATAAATTGACAGTTTAATTTCAGTGTTTTTGGATTAAAAGTTGATCCAAAGCGATACTGAAATAAAAATTATGAGCAAAACTCGCATACATACATAAATTCTTCTGAAACAACCTTTGTTACTTGACTTTTAATTTAAAACGAGGTGATTTCAGTTTTTCAGACCAAATAAAGCGTTTTTAAGTTTTTATAGTTGAATATAGAATTAACCACAAGGCAGAGATTAAATTTCAGTGACTTAAGTATAAAATCGAGGTCAATACCCACCATTCCCAAATTATCATTTGTTTTAACCATGCTACAAATTCATTTGGAAGAAAGGATATGATACGTTATTCGATCAGCGATTGCCGAGCAAATGAGGGTCAGGGTGCCAAAACCGGTTCAACTTTACCACTAGCTTTTTCTAGTGTCAGTTCGAATTCCGATTGTCCTGTGTTCCTGTCTGTTTACGGTTGTATTTTGTCTTTTATTTGTGGTATAATTGTCGTTATTCTCTTTTGAATTGTTACCTGTGTAGAAATTTTAATCATTTTAGGTGTTTCCTATTGTCTTTCTTTTTTCAATTGTCTAATTAAAAGCTACACTTAAGTCCAAAAATGAAAAGCGCTCAATAAGAAGATCAAATTCAGATGACAGAGTGTTTTGATATCATAATAGCTTTCCATATACATACCATCCAATGGAAAAGTAGGAACACACAAATCACCACTATGTTCACCATTTTCCTTGTCATAGTTCTCAAAAGAAAAGGCACAAGACGTTCGTTGTAAATAAAACTTAAAATGACCATTAAACCTTTTGTTTGAAGTAATAGAGGGTCTAACTGGTGTTGCTTTTGGACACTTCTCATACTTAGAACAATACTGAATTTGTTGATATTCATAGATACAAAGGTAATTCATATACGATTAGTATTGGAAGAACAGTTAAACATAGTGCTACGTTCTATATTTGAGTAACTTGTTTTGCAATCCAAAATGATTCAGCTTCTTCCACGTTTTAAATGATTCAAACACCAAATCTCTTATGTCTTTATGAAATGGCAGAAGCGCTCAAGTACGAAGGATCAATCGAAAAAATCATGAGACACGACATATTTCAATGAAGTGCACAAGAAAATTAAGACTGAAAAACATAACATTTATTTATCTAACCAACTGGCTTGAATTACCGAATCAGATTACTAAATATGCAAATTTATTGACTTGCTGCAACCTGTTGCAAGGATGTTGAAATCAAACCCCGGACAACAGCATTTTGACTTGGTATTGATTCAGAGAAAACATAACTATATTTATAGCCTTTCTTTATTATTTGGAAGCGCGCTTGCATTTTCCGTATCCCTTATCCAGAGCTGGAGTAGGAGCACAAGTCAGTCCAGGTCCACATGGACAATCCCAGAAATAGTGCGACGCATCTGGTGAATATTGCTGACTCTGAAGACAATTTTGATTTTCAGTTAGGTATGGAAGGCAAAAATTGAAGGGGAAAATCTGCTTTGTGTTCTGAATGTCTAGCAGTCGCTTGCCAATAATCTGACTTTTAAAACAACAAAGGGAAGGATGTACACAATCTTCATTTGTGTTGCAGTACTTATATTTGTACATATCTACGTCTAGTTCTCCTACCTGAAATGAAATGAAAAATAAATAAAAAAGATTATTTCAATGAGGGTAATGATAACAAATTACCAAACATAATTGTAAAGAGTCGAAATCCAAAGTGTAAAAAAGGCAAAAGCAGGTGCAAAACCAGCGGGAAATTGTAAACCGCAAAATTTGGCCATGATATTGCGCATGCAAATTTTATAGCGAACCAAACTTCCCCCTCCCTTTGAGGTAGTGACAGGTAGAAACTCAACAGCAATTGCCATCGAAAGGTCGAAGACAGTGAAAAAAAAGTTCATCCCGATACTAAGTAATAAATGTATTTCGAATCACAGTTCGGACTGAAATTTAAAATATTTCCACAACTGTTAAAAGCATGGACACGGAATGATTTTCCTAAATGTGGAAAAAGGAATATAAACGCAATAAACCAAAAACATTGAAAAACAGCAGTAATATAATAGTGTATCAGTTCTGAGTTGTAGGGAATTACCTATACCGAAAAAACGAGAACATATCAAAAGTAAGGAAAATTCCAACACCCTATTACTCCAGTCCTAGACGGTGAGGTTTCACTCTTGAACACATAATTCTCATAATACTCTCTTAAACGTTTTGAAATGTATACATATGAAATAATCAAATAATTCGCTACTTTATGATTATTAAATATTTTATGTGATAGCTAGAAAGGGACATTTCCACGATATCTTCATAGGCAAATATGCAATGCAGATGGTTTTGTCAGTTGGGTTAGTTTTGCAATTTCTGGACCATGATTTGTTCAGATGGTCATTTTATTTTCCTATTATCCGGTATAGACCTCAAAATTATTCACCCTCATTCCATTCCAGGTTTTGTTTTCTTCATTATTGGATTAAAGGTTATTTTGGATGAATACGACCAACTCAGAAATGGAACCTAACTTTTTGAGTAGCCTTTATACAGATAACTTTATCTAAAACTACTTTGGTTATTTAATTTTCAATCACTCTGTTAGTGCTTTAGTTTTGTGGCCTTCTTTTTCTTTTTTATTTATTTGTTTTGTCTTTGTAAGATTGTTCCAATTTGCCTTAAATGTTAATTACCATGTTTTTGGATTTTTTATTTTAGAATTTTCACTTTTTCCATTTTTGCTTCGGTATGTGTTTGCCGATGTATATTAAAATGCTAAGACAAATATTTTTTGTTTTTGTTTTTCATTTCACCATATATTTCATAATATTACCTTAAAAGCAATTTAATCGACAACAAGTGTGTATTTGATATTTTCAAGACCAAGTTTTATGGGGTTTCAGTTTTTCAATTAAAGGTGACTACAAATTGACTGTATAATAGGCTAATATCTCAATCTCACCGGCATAAAATAAAAGTCAATGTATACCCACTAATAAGCGTCAATGTCAAAATATTTGATTTTGCCGTGCTACATATTCTTAAGTATAAGTACTTCAGTCATTGACAAAGTAAAGGTTAGACTTCTGTGCAGCAATGAATAACTAAATACCAAAGTTACTGTGTATCTTTTTTCTGCATATGCGCATTTCGAAAACTTATGTCTCTTCAGTGCAGATAAAATCGTTTGGAAGACCATAAACTCAAAGATGTTTTAAAACTGACTCCACTAAGAAGATTATATTCGAAGGACAAATTTTGCGTTGCACATAAAAATTATAGGCTTTCCATATACATACCATTCCATGGAAAAGTAGGAACATACAAATCACTACTTTGGTGGCCATTTTCTTTGTCTTAATTCTCAAACGATAAGGCACAAGAAATTCGTTCTCAATAAAAATCAACAATTGACCGATATTACGGTAACCTTTCAGCTTTCAACTAATTCGGGTTTCAGCGATAGTGTTTTTTTTTTACACTTCTCATTCTGCATTAATTTGGTAACATGAACAACCCTCAGTTACCCAATTTGAAAATAAAAAGGATTGCATAAAAATGTGATTTTTTTTTTGTTAGAATAACTTTAGGTGAAAAAAAATATGATTTTGTTTTTGAGATACGAGTGATTAAAAATTGGGCGGAAACTGAACTCCTCAAACTATTAAATGTCAAATAGACGACATCCCAGCTACGAGTTAAAACTACCAAAAACAAAGCATCTAGGGGTGACCGTACGGTCTTCAACACAGTGAGGAACCTCACACCATATAGCAAGCCCTAAATGGCCCCAAAAAGGAAAAATGAATACATCAATGGAAGCAAACCACATTCAATAATTTTTTATAAGCTGGTGTTATGAAGTACAATCAATACCCAAGTTGCATATTAAACGGAAAATTTCGTTTTGCTGTACACGTGCTTCAAGGGGTAAAATTTCTTCAGAAGCATTAAAATCAAGCAATTTGAAAAGTCGTAATCCAAAAGAGACTAGTGTACTGTTTCAGGGTATCCTTGTAAAGATACTTTCCATACAATTATATAATACTTCAGCTCTATCCTGACATGAAGGTGTGAACGGGGATCCCTTTAAAGATATTGCACAATTCAATTGTTAAAACGCATATGTGTGTGTGTGTGTGTTTTTTTCCTATCTCATACATTAAGCTGTCAAATAGCTATTGCTAGCTGAATTTTCACAAGTCACACTCGAAATAAAATGGCCTTTTCATGGATAACGCTTAGAGTCCTTCTAGCCCCTCTACCACGTTGGACAAATAACGTAAAATTTCTTTCCTTTTGATATAATAATGCTCATCACAAATAAGTTCTTTTATGTGTATTGGTACTTTCAACAAATTGGGTATTGTTATGAAAGCCGTATGAATCCCAACCAACAAAGTCATAAAAGATAAGTTTTGATGAACTCATTAGCAAAGCAACCAGTATTTTT
This sequence comes from Modiolus philippinarum, assembly GCA_002080025.1. Lineage (NCBI taxonomy): Eukaryota > Metazoa > Mollusca > Bivalvia > Mytilida > Modiolidae > Modiolus > Modiolus philippinarum. Next base: position 24,594 of record MJUU01009108.1, read on the forward strand.
CACTTTCTCATATAGTCCATGGGCTGGAATAAACCCCCGTGCACCCTTCCCCACTTATAAACCCCACCAATATTTTCAGTCCTTATGTATCCCTTCTTCAAAATTAAACATGTTAACATGAGCATAACCAGCACGCAATGTTTGAATAGGCCCCTTTTTTAGACCCACCCAACGAAATTTTGGAAAATTTCGTTTTTGATCAAAGTTTTTCTTTCAATTGCTTCAACTTGTTTATTGGTATCGCTCAGTTATAAAAAAAATGGTACGGAATGATAGCCTATGGTACTAGCATTACAAATATTCCACATAAGTACCATTTCTATACCCAATACGTAATAAAAATTGAAAATCCTTACCCCTACCCCTTCGAAATGTTGACGTAGATTTTAAGATTTTTCTCGAATTTATGTAAGTTCAATGGTCCTTAGAAACCAGCATGTTTTTCATTTCATAGTTCTTAAAATTGTTTTTAGTCTTTTAATGTCCTTTCTTAAAAATTAAGCATGTTAACATAATGTTTATATGTATTGAATAAACAAACTATCACATTTAAATTTACAAATAAAACACATCTTTGAATATTTTCGTTTTCGACAAAGTTATGTCCCTTTTTTGTCTCATCTCATCTATGAGTGGTTCAAATTCATGAAAAGATGGTATAAAATGGAAGTACATAATATCTTCTTTACAACTGGTACAAATTATGGCAGTTTTGAAGTATTATAAACTTCCTACATCCATAAAACTTACCCCTACCCCAACAAATTTACTCTAAAATTGTCAATTTTTTGTCGCATAAAAATTACCAGAACACGCAAATTGTGTGTTGTTTATGACAAAGTTGCATGAATTATATTGTGATTTCGTGTTTTAACTGTCATTTGTTGACTTAAACTCGAATATCTTGCCCGAAATTTATGGACATTTTATACATTTCAGATTTATCCAAAGTTCACTGTGAAGTCGTTATACATTCAATATCTGGAGGATATATCTGCAAATATGCCAATTAATTGTTCTTAGGGATATTTAAATTGTCTTAAAACATTGTTAAGAAAACAAGGAGTGTTTAATGTGACTCTGTATACCGAAAATCTTTCCCCATACCCACAAATTTTCCCTAAAATTGTCAATTTTTTTCTCTATGTTCGCATAAAAATAACCAGGGCACGCAAAATGTGTGTTGTATATTACAAAGTTGCATGAATTTCTTTATGATTTGCTATCTTAACAGCTATTTGTTGACTTAAACTCAATATTTATCCCAAAATTAATGAAAAATGGGAATTTTCAACATTTCAGATTTGTCCGAAAATCTTACCCTTACCCAAACAAATTTTCCATAAAATTTGTCAGTTTCTTCTCTGTGTTCGCACAAGAATAACCAGAACACGCAAAATGTGTATCGTATATGTCAATGTTGCATGAATGAATTTGTGATTTGGTATTTAAATAGCCATTTGTCGACTTAAACTCAACATTTTGCCCAAAATTATTGAAAAATGGGAATTTTCAACAATTCATATTTGTCCAAAAATCCACGGTTAAATCGTTATATACGCCAAATACAGAGGATATATCGGCAGATTTGCCATCTAATTGATCAAAGCGATACATAAGTTGTCTGAAAACATTGTTTACAAAAACAAGGAGTGTTTAATGTAACTCTGAATACCTAAAATCTTATCCCTACCCCAACAAATTCACCCTAAAATAGTCAATTTTTGTCTATATCCGCATTAAAATAACCAAAACATGCAAAGTCTGCCTTGCATATAGAAATGTTGCATTAATTTTATTAAAATTTGTCATTTTAAGTCCCACTTGTCAGATGTAACTCAAAATTTTGTACCAAATTTTTGAAAAATGGGAATTTTCTAGCATTTCAGATTTATCCAAAATTCTCTTTTAAATAGTTATATGTGGCAAATCTGGAGGATTTATCTGCAGGTATGCCACTTCATTGTTCTAACCAATATATAAGTTATCAGAGGATATATCGGCAGATTTGCCATCTAATTGATCAAAGCGATACATTAGTTGTCTGAAAACATTGTTTACAAAAACCAGGAGCGTTCAGTGAAACTCTCAATACCGAAAATTTTACCCCCTACCCCAAGAAAATGATGCTTAAAAAACGCCAAAATATGCCTGTCTGTACATATATATGAACAAAACATACTAATATTTTTACTTTCTTTTAAAAAATGCATTTGATACATTGCAATATGCAATTTAACGTAGAAAATATGGGTAAAATTGACTATTTTGGGCGATTTTATGAAAAATGGGAATTTTCAGCCTTTTGTAATTTTACAAAATTCAGTTTAATTGTTGTATAACTGCCCATAATCCACGTGCATGATCATATTTGTTATATGTGGGAGTGTCTGTGTATTTTTGTGTTTGAAATGTTATGTTATTGGACCTTTATACAATGTTGAAGGTTTTTAAGCTGAATAAAATGAAATAAATTGTGTTTATTTTTTTGGGGGGGGATATGTTTGCAATTTATGAGAGTTTGGTTGGTCTAAAATGTTCAAAAGCATACTTTCGAATAGATAAGATATAATGAAACGATATATTATCAACATTTTTACGTTATATACCAAATTCGGGAAGTTCTTACATCTCCCAAATCAAAACAGCAATAATTCTGAAAAAACTAAAAATTCCCATTTTTCACAAAATTCCAAGTAGAAGGGCAAAAAAAAGACCCCTTAAAGAGTTTGAATCTACTTAAATGGGCTTTTGCATGTCAGCTTAAGTGAAATACACACAATTATTTTTTTATCATTTAGAGCCTGAATATTTTAAATTTTCCCTTAATTTTAAGGGGGAGGGGTGCTAATTTTGGCATTTCGGATCACACAATAAGTCTGACTCTAAAATTTTTTACACATACTTTGTTGCTTACATATCAGAAATTATTACTGCATTGGTAATTATTAGATATATATTCAAATTTGTACGATCAAGAAGAAAGAAAGTCGAAATTGTGAACATATTTTAAATTCCGAAAATTCTATTTTTCAAAAATTTTATACCGAAAATCAAAATTTTAAGGACTTTAAAGGTCTTATTTTTCAACATTGTATCACAACGGATATATTAGGCATAAAAACTAGATAAAATGATGAGATTTATTTATCTGAAAGGAATCGACAGCTTAAAAATCGTCATTTTCGCAATTTTTGCAGGGGAGGGGTACATTTTTTGCATCCCCTGATCATAAAAATGGCGTGAATTGGCCAAACTTGTATTCATTTAAAAGAATAGTAAATAAGCTTCAATTTGGTACCAAATTCCAGTACATCTAACTTATCAACATAAACATTATGGAGCTTAAAAACGAAATTAAGATTAAATCTAAAATACAAGAGCAAAAGCCAGCGGTAGGGTTAAACCGGTTTATGGTTACCCAAACCTCCCGTTTCCCTATAGTATAAAAAACATACGAATAAAATCCATACAGGTAGACTACTAACTCCATGCACTTGTTTTTACCTCCCCCAAATTAGTCAGCTTAAGTATGAAGGATCAATCGAAGAATCATAAGATATAAACCGTACAAGGATATCTAGACTGAAAACAAATAAGGACATAACAGATACAAAAACATTCTATAGATATAAATAATGACTCATTTCACAATACTGTCACTCCCTTCTTAACTGAGATACTGATTAATAAATAATAACTAAATACCGAAGTTACTGTGAAATTACTTTCTGCATATGCGCATTCAACTTTTAGATCTAAAATAGGACATGTTGAAGAGTATAGTTTATTCAACTCCTACTCTTTGCTTTCTTGAGTAAATACCTTTAGAAATTAGGGGATCATGTTCAAATATGTATTCACCTCACTTGAATTTCATTGATTTGTTTTTGGACATTTAACTAGTTTCTCTGCTGCCACCTATTTCAAGGATATTATACAAACTCATGAAAACACCGGTTGTCTTAGGAATAAGACAACAACCTGTTTAAGAGTCTGCTTGGTGAAAGGAGCACAGTTTGATTTGTATACTTTTCGATGACGAGATAAAATTTTAAAAAGTAATACTGGATTCAGTGATGTGAAAATGATGATGATGGCCGTACTTTAAACGGTTTGCCATAGGAGAAATGTCGATAATCTGTTGATGTAGAACATTCATCACTTATGCTTTTCAATTGTAGATCACATAAGAAGTATTTATAGCAAAAGAAAACCCAAGTACTCCAAATTATAATCTTATCTCAAAATACCTTTAAAATTCTTCATACGACTTGGAAATAGGCCTGTTATGGAAAGGAGGAAAGGTTGTTTAACGCTGTGTCTTTAATCAGACGGAACAAGACGAGTTATGTATAAAAATCTAGCTGAAATCCTAGTAGGTATAAAAAAAATATTAACACTAAATCAATTTCAGGACCTGCATTCCGTAAGTTCCTTTGCAATGATAGAACACTACCTTGGACAGTCACTGCCGATATGATTGAACATGCCACCCAAAGAAGCCAAAGCCATACAAAAAAGTTTGGCGATTCAACAAATGTGTGAATGATATTGCCGACTTATCGCAAAAATGGTACGAAAAGGTTAAAAATACATTTTAACTGTATGGAGCATCAGTATGTACATGATGGATCCCGCTATTCCGTATTTTACTGGCGTAACTCAAATGACCTGTCAGGAGTATTAGCAGTACATGTAGATGAATAGGCATCTTTAAAACATCATTGAAACAGAAGTTATTTCAAAGATTCGAGATCTGTTCAAAATTTGGAAAGAAGCCTGTTATTCTCTCAAATATCTAGGATTAGATTTTACATAAATTGTGATAAAATAATTTTGAGCCAGAAGGACTATATCAATGCTCTAAAATCTGTATCACTAGAAAAACAAAGAACTAGATCGTCACCTTTATATTCCATCAGAACAAACTTTAAAAGATCTAAAACAAGACAGTTGTTATGGATTGCAAAGCATACAAGACCCAATGTTGCTAGCTCTGTGGAAGAGTTAAGGCATGGAAACAAATTGATCAGAAAGGTAAGGTAAAGGTAAGATTTATTTAACGTCGGAAATTACAGGTTTATATACCTGTAAAAACGTCATCAATTAACATGAGTACAATGTGAGCTTATGACCGAAGATAAAGTTAACGACAGCTTAGAATATTAGAGTTTCTGCAGGGCGCAAAGCTTGTGAGGGAAAAGACTGAAGTTCCAAGTTATATAATCAGTGAAACCCCCGAGCAAGGGGTTCAAACCTCGACATTTGCTGAGAGAGCCCACAGTGGTGTCGGTCTCGAGATTTAAACCTTAACCACTCGGCTACCCTTCCCCTACTGGATTCAGATTCAAAATGAACCAGTGATGTTAAGCTTAAGAATCTTAAATCTGAAGTACAATAATTGCTTTTCACAGATGAGTCGTTGTGTTATTTACCTGATGGAAGTAGTTAAGGAGGTTTACGTGTATTTTCAAGCGGGACAAATGGTAAAGTAAACCAAATAACCTGGCAATCTAGCAAAATCGGGAGGGTAGTTAGAAGTACCTTAACCAGCGAGGCTTTAGATGATGGTGTCACTTCTTTTACGATACTGTTTAATGAGATCATGCATAACAATGACGATGCAAATCATGTTCCGATCAAATGTTTCATTGATATAATAATGATCTTTATCAGGCAATATATTCAAACAAGCAAGTTATTGAAAGAAGATTGTGACAGAAATCAGTCGTCTGAAACAACAAGTCCAGGATAGAGAAACTAAAAGTGTAATCTGGGTACAGACAAAGCATAAGATTGCGATTGTTTTATAATAGGTGGTGCATCAGGACAAAATATATTGCGTTGTTTGGAAAAAATGTCGAATAAACGAATAAAACTTTTAAACGTATGAGAGATGAGAGAATCCAAGACAAATAAAGTGGTTTGAATTGTGATGTTTGATCTTGGAAGCGCAATACCCTATGGTTGCAATCACAATATAAAAAGTAAAGGTAATTTGTCAAGTCCATGGTGTAGCTCTGTCAATGTGGTGAACATCTTGAATGGCAGCCAACGCCGTCAACGCAGTCATGGGCATCGACATTACACTCCCCCAAATCTGCACGACATTTCAATTACTGGTCTTCTACCATACATGAATGTCCCCCTAGGTATTCATCACATACGCACAAAGCTATACTCTTTACCCCATTCAAAATTACATTCATTTTATAAGATCTGTTGAAACTCGTCCGTGACAGATCCATCATCATATGAATACAAATTAACTGCAATTTTCCTAGATATTGCTCATCACAGACTATTTAAAACCTGTTAGCACATCTGATCATGAATAAGAACGTCGTTCATTCTTAAAACTCAAATTTACAAACAAAGGCTTACATGCCATCAATTTTGGCAATATTCTTCATAATAAACATGTTACCGCCAAGATACCACCATACTTTAAAGACCTTTAACAGTTCCTCTTATATATTATACATATACAAAACCAATTGCAACTAACATCTTTAATCACAAATGGGTATTGCAGGATGTCCAAACTGATGACTTCAAATCAAAACCACCTGATTGTTCTTGTCTCTCTTCCCCATTTATGTACGCTCCTGTTGGTCACGTTTTTACAGGGGACCTCAACATCCTAGACAATGAGAAACTACGTGATCTCTTCACAAAAGGTCCAAAATATCGTGAACCCCAACCCATCAACTGGAAACATAACTTTAAAATATTGATGCACGCGGTGGAGGAAAATGCCAAACAACGGGCTAAGAGAGAGAAGGAAAAGGTTGAAACACTGTCCGACAGAGTCATTGATTGTAGCTCAAATGAAGCGCCTCAAGACAACCAAGAGCCCCAATTCAAAAAGCATATTCGATGATCCCGAGGTAGAAAAAACATTGCTCCTCCTCCATGACAATAATGTCACTGTACCAGCTGACAAGGCCGAAATCAACATCACAATTATCTGCAAAAGACACTACATTGACTTCTTAATGAAGGAGATGGGCATTGACAAATCATTTTGCAACCCCACATACAAACTCTCCACCATACCAAAGGAGAACAAATAACAATTCAGTATTGTCTTCCTTTGGTATCAGTTTGAGTAAAGAGAACAAGAGCCTGGCTTGTACCTAATGGGTACCTAAATTACATAAATGGCCTTTCAAACAGAGATACATTGCTGGGTCTGCCAAATGCCCAACTAAACCCCTTTCTAAGCTCCTCACTTCATTACTTACTGCAGTCAAAGATGGCCTCAAGATACATTATGATAAAGTATACTCAACAAGTGGAGTGAATCAGATGTGGATTCTCAAAAACTTAAAAGACTTATTAGAATATCTATCTTCAACTGAACTCAACCACTCCAATAGTGTCAAAACATTTGACTACTCTCTATACTACTCTTTCACACGATAAACTAAAGTCAGTACTCCGGGATTTAATACATCAGTCTTTCTGTACTGAAAAGGGTGAAAGAAAATATTAATATTTAGTGATAAGTAAAGATTGGGGCCTATTTTGTTAAACATCACACTGATTCACACAAAAAGCATACAGAGGAGGATGTCATCGTAATGCTGGAATTCTCGATCTATACATATTTGTAGAATTTGGAGGACAAGTTTTCCAGCAGACAATAGGGATACCTATGGGAACTAATCTTGCGCCACTTTTAGCAGATTTGTTTCTTTATTCGTGTGTAGCCAGGTTCATACAAGGGCTAGTTCAGAAAAAAAGACAATAAGCTAGCCAAATCCTTTAGTTTCAGTTTCCGTTATATAGATGATGTTCTTCCATTGAACAATCCTTAATTTAAGGATAACCTTCATTTCATATACCCAAAGGAACTAGAAATTAAAGAGACAACTGATACATCATTATCAGCATCACACCTGGACCTATACCTCTACATTGACAACTCTGGACGTCTGAAAACAAAACATTACGACAAGCGTGATGATTTCGATTTTCCAATAGTGAACTTCCCGTTTTTGAGCAGTAATATTCCCACATCTCCGACATATTGCTGTACATTTCAAAACTCATTCGCTATTGCCATGCCTGTAGTTTGTACAGCGATTTTGTCAACAGAGCGAAATTACTGTCTCAAAAACTTATACATCAAGGGTATGTTCAGTCACTGTTGCAATTGTCACTACAGAAGTTTTACGGTCGTCACCACGGTTTGACAGACCGTTACAATGTTTCTGTTTCACAAATGAGAACAGATATCTTTGGGTAGATCCAGAGTTTGTTACCGGACTGACTAACACCGACTGTGACAAGACCGGATTTTCACTGGCAGTGTGATGGGTGCCACGCGTGGAGCAGATCATGCTTACCCTTCCGGAGCACCTGATTATACCTCAGTAATTTTATAGGGGTTCACGCTGCTAGTGCTTTAGTTGTGTGGCGTTCTTGTTCATTTTTGTTTATTTGTTTTGTCTTTGTCATACTGTCTCAATTCGTGATGGATGTGAATAGCCGTGATTTTTGATTTATGCTTTTAGAATTTCCCCTTTTCTCGTTCTTGCTTCGGTATTCGTTTGTCGATGTATTGTATTAATATGAAAAAAACATTGTTGAGCTTCACATTCATATACATAACGAATCCTAATGAAGTTTTGAAGAAACACTGACATTACATTTTATTATGATCATTAATTCATTAATTGTTCTATTAGCCTCAAACGAAACTCTATCTCAAGAGAAAGTGATCAGAATGTTAACTATTCTGTTAGGTTATAATGTATTATGACGTTTGTCATTCTGTTGTTTGGTGTTGACGTAATTAGTGCTTTAGTTTTGATGGTTGTATTTGAGGTGTTCATGAGTTTTGCTGGTGTACAGTGTCTTTAGTCTTTTTTATTGGTAATTTGTATGGGTTGCCTTTGATCTCACGAAGCAAATATTTTTCAATATTTTCTACTGCCCGAATACGAAAAAATATTGGCAAAAAGAATCTTAAGCCACGCCTACTTTGTCAATCAGAATCAATGAAACAAAGAAATATACATTTATAGAGACTCTTACCGGATCGTACAATCAATACTACTCAATTTCATGATTTGTTGAAAATTAACATTCATTTTCAAAATTTCTTTTATCGAATGATTTAGTTAATTACCGATAAATAGAATAATAGAAGTTTTATTTTTGATACAAGAAATATGGGCTCCAATAATGGACTCGCCCACAAGGGGCTCGTCCATTATTGTTCGCCAATATTTCGTGTATCAAACACAAAATTTACATTCTTCTATATGTCTTCTTGTGTTCTCGATTTGCTTTTTTCTGGACTTGACTTCGATTTATGTAATTTTGTGCTTTGTTCCTTCTGTATTCTACTGCCGTTGTTTGGAAATACCAAAATAAATTTCAAAAGTATGATCGTGTATCCATATGAGAAATATTCTCAAGTGCATGTAAACCAAAACTAAATATAAAATATAGAGCATTCTTCATGAATCTTTAGGAGAGAGTAAACTCGATTCATAATGCTCAATCTGAGGCTTTTTATTAAATTACGTATGAAACACATCATGTAAGGTCCAGGTAAGCTACAAAAATTCTATTGTCAAGGTTTGGGAATGAAAAGAAATAAATTGAAGATCAGCAAGAGCACAAGACACTATTTTTTACAATCACCGCGTGAAGCAACAACAGAAATAAGGGAATGTAGATATGAGAAATTAATGAAAAAAAAATATAGAAAGGAATCCCTTGGTGTGTTAGGGTATCATACTTTGCTACGTCTAATTTTTTTAAATGTTTTTTAACTTTTCTTTTAAATACCAGAAACAAAATAATGCTAACAAGAGAAATACTTCCTATTGACTGTTTACTAAGGTATCAAGCAAGCTTTATTTCATGTCTCTTGATAGAAGTCACATAGTCTATATTAATTTATTGTACCAGAGTTTGCTGACATTTTCCTATTCTATCTCTATACTTCTGATCTATGTAAGTAGAGGAAGAGCAAGTTAGTCCAGGTCGACTTACATAGATCAAAAGTCCGGACAACAGTATTTGGACTTGGTATTGATTCAGAGAAATCATTATTATATTCAAAGCCTTTCTCATTATATGGATACATAGGCAAACGAATACAGAGGCAAGAATGAGAAAAGGGGAAATTCTAAATTATAAATTCAAAATCACGGCAATTCACAGCAACACGAATTGAGACAGTATGACAAAGACAAAACAAATAAACAAAAATGAACAAGAACGCTACACAACTAAAGCACTAGCAGCGTGAACCCCTATAAAAACTGAGGTATCATCAGGTGCCCCGGAAGGGTAAGCATGATCTGCTCCACGCGTGGCACTCGTCACACTGCCAGTGAAAAGTCCGGTTTTGTCACAGTCGGTGTTAGTCAGTCCGATAACAAACTCTGGATCTACCCAAAGATATATCTGTTCTCATTTGTGAAACAGAAACATTGTAATGGTCTGTCAAATCGTGGTGATGACCGTAAAACTTCTGTAGTGACAATTGCAACAGTGACTGAACATACCCTTGGTGTACAAGTTTTTGAGACAGTAATTTAGCTCTGTTGACAAAACAGAATGGAAGTGCGCTTGCATTTTCCGTATCTGTTATCCAGAGCTGGAGATAGAGCACAAGTCAGTCCAGGTCCACACGGGCAATCCCAGAAATAGCGCGACGCACCTGGTGAATATTGCTGACTCTGAAGACAATTTTGATTTTCTGTTAGGTATGGAAGGCAAAAATTGAAGGGAAAAATCTACTCAATGTTTTGAATGTCTAGAAGTCTCTTGCCAATAATCTGACTTTTGAAACAGCAAAGTGGAGGAGACACGCAGTCTTCATTTGTGCTGCAGTACTTATATTTGTACATATCTACGTCTGTTTCACCTACCTGTAATGAAATACAACATAAATAAAATAGAATTAGATTTAGAAAAACTTTATCTATTTGATAAGGGTAAAATCAAAATTACGGAACAGAATTATAAAGAGCCGAATTCCAAAGGGCACAAATACAAAGCAGGTGCAAAACTACCGGAAAATTTTCAACCTCAACGACAGTGGTTTGGTACATGCACATTCCAGTAATGTCAGGTAGAAACTCAACAGCAATTGAGTATTTGCTATTTCATTTGCTATTGAAAGGTCAAAGACAGTGAAAAATTGTTCGTACCGGTACTAAATAAAAATGAATCTTCACAGTTCGGGTCAAAACTTCTTCCACAATATCTGCTAAAAGCATGAACATGGAATGTTTTACTAAATGCGGAAAACGGGGAAAACAAAAGAAAACGTAATGAAAAAACAGCAGAAATATATACGTGTCAATAATTTTGAGATCAGTTATGAGTTGTAGGGAATTACCTGTACCGAGAAAAAACAAGATAATATCAAAAGTAAGGAAAATTGCAAATACCCATTATCTCCAATTATAGACCATATCCAGATTCATGGTCTGCACTCCCTAAGTTCGACTTTTAGACTGGTTATGGTATGGACATTTACTGGTTCCCCATTCAAAGTTGTACTGAGCACTAAGGGAAACAGAACTTTTCTAATGTGAATTTCTGAAAAACTGAATTATTTTGAGAAAATCAAAGTTGTCAACGTTTGGAGCAACAGAAGGGCAATATTTTGAAACATTTCTAAACAGGGTTGCCCTACGGAAATAAAATATTTCTGTCAGTGACAGGCAACTGATTCCAGGTAATTTACCTTGCGTTTTATAGAAATTTACTCTTATATCAAAATTCTAAACCCTTAAAAATACTATGGCTTCATTCCGTGTATGGCACTCGGTAGATGTCCTTAGTACTGGATTTGGCTTCCTATTTCGGTATTTTTGGTAATGAGTACTTCTTTTCTAACTATTTTTGGATTATGGCTTTCCATATTGTTTGAATTTAATGCTGCTGATGAGAGGTAACTCCTTGAAACACGAGTACAGCATTACAAAATTAACAGTTTTTATGCAACTTCGGTATTTTTGTATTCTTAAGTAAAATTATTGATAGTATAACAGATTTTTTTTTGGTCAGATGATTTATGAGATACATTGATCAATAAAAAAAATCACTAAAAGTTTAATTCATCTTTTTATGTGAATAAAACACTTACTTTGAAGTTCTGGAGATTTTTGTTTGTCCACGCTTAAAAGGGATAACTCTTACAAAGTGACAAATTAGGGAATGCAGACCATGAACCTGGATATCATCTATTGCATGAACACATAATTCTCATAATATTACTTTCTGTAATATTATAAAATGCATGAATAGGAAGTAATAAAATCATTTCTTATTTTATGTTTATTACATTCTTTATGTGATAACTTGAAAGGGACATTTTCACAATATCTTTACAGGCAAAATATGAAATGCAGATTGTTTTGTCAGTTTTGCGTTTTTGCAATTCTTTAACTCTAATTTGTTCAGAAAGTCATTGTATTTTCGTATCCGGTAAAGACCTCAAAATTATTTACCCTCATTCCGTTCAAGAGTAGCGTTTATACAGATGAATTCATCTAAAATTACTTTTGTTACTTAGCTTTCAACCACTCTGCTAGTGCTTTAGTTTTGTGGCGTCTTTAGAATAAAACCAGGATCAATGTATACCCACCACCAAGTATCATTGCCAAAATATGTGATTCTGCCGTGCTACATATTCATAAGTATAAGTTCTTCAGTCATTGATATTTCAATAAAGTCTAAAGATTTTTGTGCATGAATGAAATGAATGAGGAAGATCACTAAAAATTATAGGTTTTCAATATATATACCATTCCTTGGAAAAGTAGGAACATACAAATTACCACTAGGATCGCCATTTTCCTTGTCTCAAATCTCAAACGATAAGGCACAAGAAATTCGTCCTCAATACAAATCAACAATTGACCAAAATTACGGTAACCTTTCAGCTGAACGAATTTGGGGTCTCACTGCAGTACAGTAATTAACATTAATTTAGTAAAATGAGAAACTCTCAGTTTCCCAATTTAGAAATAAATAGGATTGCAGAAAAATGTTTTTTTTAGAATAACTTTAAGTGCAAAAATACAGATTACTGATTTTGTTTTTGAGATGTTTGATTAAAATTGGGCGGAAACTCCTGAAACTTTTACATAGGTTTTAAATAATAGGGCCAATTGACAAAAAGGAGTTTAGCTATTTATGGGTACCCAAACCTCCCCTTTCTCTATCCCGTTTCCCTATAGTATAATGAACATGAGAATAAAACCCAATACAGGTAGACTACTAACTCAATGACCACTATCTTGGAAAAGAAAAGCACATGACAAAACGTGATTTAAAAAGATTGGTCAAAGAGTGCTCGCCGCTAAACTGTCGGCTAGCTCAAGGAACCTAGTCTGCTGGTAAAACACTGTCGCACTACGGAGGGAAAATTAAACTCAAAACTCTCCGAAGAGTTTGGTAAAGAGTCGTCATCTATTTCATTAGACATCGGCAGTATCAGCGAGAGGCCAGTATATATGTGAAGTTTTCAGGTCACCGGAATCCAAAGCCAATTTAACGGATTTTTTCAGAATATCTCGTCGATATCCACTTTTACATATTGAAAGTAAGTTATGTCCCAGTTTTTCTGGATTATTTATCAGTTTCTGACATTTTCAACAACATTCCATAAAATCGAGGATGAGAAATGCCCTGTGTATTTAGCTGCTTGCGAGTCACGTCATATCTAGATATCAAATGTTCATATTTTCTATAAAACTTTTTAAAAGTATTTAATATTTTGGTTTGATTTGCACTGATAAGTCATAAGTTGTCGAAATGCGCATATGCAGAAAATAAATTAAGAGTAACTTCGGTATTTTGTTATTTATGAAATCTGTAACCTTGTTGTAAAAGTTTGGATGTGAGAGTAAGGTTACGCTAATTAAAATTGTCACGGGTAGAACAAATGTGAGCAAATCGACAAGTTGAGATATATACACCCCGTAGGATGGAGCTAGGGGAACGTCGCCGTCAAGAAAGGGGAAATTAGTAATAGAAAAATCAAAATCATCCCTTTTATCATAGATTTTAGTTTTTTTACCGGAGTCAATGATGATACTTAGATCCAGAAAAGGGTAGTATTTAGAATCATTATTGGCCTTATTAAGTTTCAGTTGTTGTGGGTACATGATGTCGACATAAGCTAAAAACTGGGGATTGTCAATTGACCTTTATCAGACAAGCAAGTTATTGAAAGGGGATTGAGACAAAAAAATCAGTGGTCGGAATCAATAAGTCCAGAATAGTGAACTTGGAACAGACAGATGGTGCATCAGGACAACATATTGGATAAACCTTTCTTGCCCATTAATACATTCCGAGCTTAAACATTGCAGTATGCCGTACTTTGCCGTATATGAGTAGTTAACTATGGGGGAAAATCTGCGGTTTTCAAAAAACGTTTTTTGAAAACCTGCGGCTTTCCCCCATAGTTAACTACTATCTACGGGACTAACGAGAATAAACAAACATGTAAGATTTGTTATTCACTACAGTTGAGACGGGTAAAACGGGCTAGATTCTTAGTTCACTCACATTTTTTACGTTGCTTGCGGTTTAAGTATCTCATAAGTAAAACTTATAGGTTTTACTCTTTTTCCAACGCTTAAGACTCTTGTTTAACCTGTTTAAGACACTGTTTATAAACTCTATCATTTTTATATAAGAAAGAAAAATAATAATCCAGTAATAAAAAATGTTTAGAGGAACGCAGTTTTGCGATAGATATGAGTATTGTAACTTTTTACTAGACACTCCCATAGGAACTCCACAAAATGGAGAAGAACAAGTCAAAACGGACTACAAATTTAGCATAAATGATAAGGCTTCGTTTTATGACTGGTATAATGGGTATTTTTTAATCAAGTTTAAAGTAGATAAACTAGCTGACGGAGCAGCACCGGACAACGACACAGTATCTGTTATTTCAGATGTAACAAATTTTTTTAGTCAAATGAGAGTTTCCCAAAACGGAAAAACAGTTTACGACTGTAATAATTTATCTCTAGCAAATCACGTCAAATCATTGCTTACACTTTCAGATGGTTATGTTAACAGCTTAGGCAAAAACAGCTTTATTTACCCTGATAACAAAGCGGTCACTGCTGATAATATAGGATTTGCTGCGAGAACAGCTTTAACTAACGCACGAGCAGAAGTAACGGCGGAAATACCATTAAATAGATTTTCTTTCTTTGCCTCGTTGGAACAAAATCTTTTTACCCCGGCACAGATGGGAATAACGATAAAAATAAACAACGACAATTATTTATTATACAAGGCTGATGGCGCTGATGACGGAAGAGTTGTAATTACACATTTTGAACTTTGGATTCCTAGACTAAAATTAAATTCTGTTGGTTTAATGTGTTACAAAATAACATGAAACCAAGACGATGGACATATCTAAGAGAATCTATTCACACTAATATCTCAAGTCAATCTGTTGAAGGGTCGTTTCGTATTTCAACAGGAATAAAACACCCGAAACACGTAATTGTGTTTTTACAAAGAAACGGGAAATATAATGATCAAGAACAAAATTCTCTGTTACTTGATACATTCAAATTAAACGCAGCAAACACAAATTGTAGTCTCTTAACTGCTAGATTAGAGGTTGGTTCTGGTATCTTTTACCCGGAAACGGGATATAGTTCGAATCAAATCAGCAGAATCTTCAGAGATGCCTGTAATTTTAAACCTAACGCAAGCAACGACTATGACACCGGGAACATGCTTACCCTTAGCAACTTCGGCTCGTTGTATGGATTAATCTATTTTGATTTGACTTACGTAGACGAATCGGTGAGTATGGACAATACATCTTTGACGTTACATTACAGACTGAACATTCCCCCAGCCGCTCCCTACCAAATCTTTGCCCTTGTACTGAACGAAGAAGATATAATTTTAGACACAATTGGAAACGACATAATAATTATCTAGACTTAATAAAAATGAGTACCGCAGGTAGTAAATACGTTAACTATAGTCTTGGTTTATCCGAAGGTCAGAGAAAGAATTTAGCTAAACACAACTTGTTTAACACAACCAATTAACAGGTGATATGCCGCTAGCGCTAACACAAACACAAATAAATAAAATACAGAAAGCAAAGGCCTCTGGTACTGGTACAGACATAACAAT
>MJUU01009111.1:2769-32934 GCA_002080025.1 Modiolus philippinarum
GTATTACTTTATGTTGATATATAAACGTTTCTGTTTATATTTGTTGTTCACATCAGTATGTTTTCATAAGTTGTTACAATTCAAGAAATCTTTTATCATTGATACTTTTATATTTAGTTCATTTTTTCTCCAGTGCCAAATTGTTTTCATATGTTGTGTCACTTCATGTTGATGTTTAGACTTTTTTATTTGTATTTGTTGTTCATATCATTGTGTTTTGCTATTTTAAGTTCATAGTTATGGATAACATTATGTTCACATCAATGTCATTGATGTTTTGTGTCAGTTCATAGTCATAGACGTTTCATTATGTATTTTCAATGAAGTATCCATCAGTATAGTTAGGGTAACAGATCTGATAAGGGTAAGGGTTATACATAAGGGCTAGGTTACTGTTATATACATTAGGGTTAGGGTTATACGCATAAGGGTTAGTGTCATATACATAAGGGTTGTTTACATAAGGGTTAGGGTTACTGTTATTTAAATATAGGTAAGAGTTATATATATTTAGATTAGGGTTTTACATAAGGTTTAGTGTTATATACATTAGGGTTAGGGTTATACATAAGGATTAGAGTTATATACATTAGGTTGAGGATTATTTACATAAGGGTTTACTGTTATATACATAAGGGTTAGAGTTATCATAAAGATTACTTTTATATAGATTAGGGTTACTGTTATTACATAAGGGTTAGTGTTTTATAGATAAGGATTAGGGTTATACATAAGGGTTAGGGTTACTGTTATTACATAAGGGTTAGGGTTATAATATAAAGGTTAGGTTACTGTTATACACATAAGGGTTAGTGTCATATACATTAGGGTTAGTGTGATATACATTAAGGCTACGGTTACTGTAATATAAATAAAGGTAAGGGTTATACATAAGGGTTAGGGTTATAGTTGTACACATTAGCGTTAGGGTAACTGTTATATACATTAGAGTTATATACATTATGGTTTAGGTTGGGTTTTTATTAGGTTAAGTTAGGGTAAAGTAGTTCAGGTTGAATATAGAGTTGTTGGGATATCTAAATATCAGCCAAAATAGAAATAAAATAATAAATAAATAATAAATAAAATAGAAATGTAATAAATAAATAAATATAATAATAAAAGTAATAATAAATAAAAAAAAATATAATAAATATTAGTAAGAATAATAAATAAAATAATAATAAAAGAAAAAATATATTAATTATATATAATAATGAAAAATAATAAATAAATATTGTAAATATTGTTAAAAATAATAATAATAATAATAATGAAAAATAATGAAATGAAGAATAATGAAAAACTATTATTTAAAAAAAAGTTAAATAAATTTTAAAAAATAAGTAAAATAAAATAAATGAATAATGATATTATAATACATAAAATAATAAATGATAATAAGAAGTAAAAGTTGTCATAACAACTTAGGTTAGGGTTGAAAAAAGAAAGTTTAAGAGTATCATTGGATAAAAGCAGAAGTAAGTATTAAAAAGGGGTACAGAGAGAATTAGAAAAAAGGTAGTTTGAATTAGTCATGACTAAAAGACAACAAAAAATCAGGAAACGAATGTATAAGGACTTAAGGAACACAACATAATGCATACAAAGACCAAATGACTAGAGTTATACATAAGGGTTAGGGTTAGAATAAAGACGAGACCAGTGGACATGGACAGAAGTAGGGCGAGACCAAAGTAGAAAGTACAGTAGAAGGCGAGACCTAGGAAAGTACCTTGGATAGAGGTAGGGCGAAACCGGTGACAACACTATGGACTAGTGAAGTCAAAGATAAAGGCGAGGCACTCAAGACGAGGCCAAAGGTCAATGAAACACTATAACAAAAAGGTTCTGTCACTGGAGAAAATGGTTAAGGTGTAGTTAAAATACATTTGGGTTAGGGTAAAAGCAAGGTCAAAGCTGGGATAAAGACGAGACCAGTAGGCAACACCAGCGACAATACTATGGACTAGTGAAGTCAAAGCATAAGGCGAGGCACTCAAGACGAGGCCAAAGGTCAATGGTCAACACTATAACAAAAGGGTTATGTCACTGGAGACAATGGTTAAGGTGTAGTTAAAATACATTAGGGTTAGGGTATAAGCAAGGTCAAAGCTGGGATAAAGACGAGACCAGTAAGCAGAACCAGTGACAATACCTAAGACAGGGTGAGGCTGATGACACACTTACATGAAACCCCTCGTCAATAACGATTGAAGCGCCCCCTATAGGGGTCAAAGGTCCAATAACGATTGCAGCGCCCTCCATATTGGCACAGAAATTCCCTCCTGAACTAATCTGCATATTTTAGGGAAAATTAGGGGAAAATGAAAATATTTTACAAAGAATGCACTATGGGGCTCCTCGCCAAAAGTGTTCTAGGGTAACCCCCTATACTACTAACGACAATTTTTAACACCTTATTTTTAAGTTACGACATCAATATCTATTTGCAAACCAAATTTCATTGAAATCAGACTGTTGAATTTTCCCGCCTTTTTGGTGGCCATTTTTACTAAGTAGCTATACACAGGTATACACTGGTTCCCCCGTACACTAATGGTAGATTTCGTTGAAATGTAAACATAAAGTAGTCTTGGTACCTATATCTTGTGTACGGATGATACAGGGTGTTGAAAAAGTACATAATTTTTCGTTTGCATTCTACTGACTGCACCGTTTGGTAATGGTTGATTAAAATTTGGATGTTGGTTGTACTTCAGGCGACGGGACACTCCGTAGAAGCTCCTCATTTGGATCGTTATTATCGTCATAATCCAGTATGAAATTACATACATGCATTTCTTCAACAATTTTATGAAATGTTGATAAACTACAATTATCTCGTGAAAAACGGATTTGTGTAAAAAAAAATGCAAGTGAGTCGCATGATCGAATTAAAATGTATACAGTCTTGGGTCAAAAGTATTCATAATATTTATATTTTCCACTGCATTTCATATTAACGGTATTCATTTAAAAAATCTGTAGAGCTTATTTCATGTCCAATTTTCATAAAAATTGCACTATTAAAAACAGCGTGACAATCAGTTTCTTCCTATAATTTTCATAAATTTTTTGGTGATGAGACTTGCTCATCCTCAAGATTTAAATACAGTTTGGAATTTCTTACTTCACAGTTTGCTATAGTTATATACTGAATTTTTAAGTCAAAATTTATACTTCTGTTAATATCATGACAATTGGAAAACTGTAACACCAAAAATTATATGAAAATCATACGTAGAAACAGAATGTACAGCTCTTTTAAATGGTACAACTTTTAAAGAAAATCGGACAGAAAATAAGCTCTACAGAATTTTTCAAATGAAGTCCATGCACTGGAACATTTCAAAATTATGAATACTTTTGACCCAAGACTGTACATACTATGAGGAACGTTCAGTGCTACACGGTAAACGCCGCCGTATTACCGTTGATTAAGAACACGAGAGAAAATTTGGAGGGGAAATTTGAACTTTATCTAAAATGAACAAGCCATCCTTATGCAATTTTGCTTTCAGATTATATATTATTGCTGTTTTTATGAGTGTTTTAATTAGGAAAGGTCCAGCAAATGTCCATTCCTAGATAATATTGGACGGCAGCCACCCCTGGGCCTCCGCTCCATTATTTTTACGAATGGACTTTTTTATGGACTTTCTCTTTTACATACATGTAATTAATACGAAAGTCAAGGGATACTTTTATTGATACTACAAACACTCTTTCCTTTTTGCAAACAATACACCGTCATTATATTTCTGAAACATTTTCGAAAGACCATAGCTCATAAATGAACAAACTAAAAATGGTAAGGTAGGCCACAATTAAAAAGTAAAATATACTAAATGTACAAATTAAAACAACTAAAATGTCAAAAAGGAACACAGAGTAGAGTGCCCAACGTTTCGGCCAGTACGGCCTTCTTCTAGTGACAACCGGGTAGAAAATCGGGAAAGAAATTTGATGGAATTACCAACTGACATAACAGAAATTACCTGTCGGGATTGAGCATGATATTTACAGGTAATTTTTGTTCCACGTCAGTTGAAGTCGGGGGCCTGGGTGGCTGAGCGATTAAGGTAGTTCTACTACCTATACAACCACTGTAGTCTATCACCACTGCGGTGTGAGTTTGCGCCCCGCTTTGTACATTACAAAAAAGGGTGCACTCGACTTACAATCGTAAGTGATAAGGTATGTCAGTTACCTGCCCAAGGTTGGTGGTTTTCTCCGGGCACTCCGGCTTCCTCCACCACTAAAACTGACCATCATGAGATAGCTGAAATTGACGTTAAACCCCAGATTAATTAATCAGTTGAAGTTACTGAGAATTTAATTTCTGTGGCTATTTCGACAACTTCTGTTTCTTCAGTGCAGAAATCATAATAACGCAAAAAAAATGGATTCATTTTTCCAGAAATAAATTCAAGGTCTTTTTTTTTGTCGCCCAACCCCAGACAACGTCGGAGTTGCATGTTATTCTACGTTCCTTCTGCTTATTATTTCACCCCAGACGTAGTCTTATTCTTCCAATAAGTCTTGCCCAGGCAATTATTTTGAAATGGCTGAATGAAACCTTGTCAAACTTTGACAAAGTTAGATGCTGTGTTTTTACAATTTTCAAAATGGCCGCCCTTTTTAAGTAGCTGACATTTTACGTTAAAAAAATTGAGGATTAAATATCTCAGTAACAACTTACAGAATTTGTTCATATTTGTGTAAATGTTTAATGAGACGAGAGGACGGAATTTATGCGAAAAAATCAAAATGAAATTCAAAATGGCTGCCATTTCAAAGATGGTGGCCAAAATATATAAAAATTTCAACTTTGTCCGATCTCAATGAAAATTGATCTCCTTGGTAGATTTTGAGGCTGCGCTGTTTGTGGTGACATCGGCTATTGCTTGCAATTGCAAATCCAATTGCTATCATTATTCCACATATTTTTGTCCGAGTGATTATTCTGAAATGGCTAAGGGAAACAATTACTAATGGGCGCCATTTCGAAGATGGCTTCCAAAATGCGTCAAAATTTCAACTTTGTTCGATTTTAAGGTAGATTTTGAGGGTGCGAATATGATTGAATCATTAAATCGGTTGTCTGGGGTGACATCGGCTACTGCTTGCCATTGCAAATCTATAGTTATAATTATTATCTGTTATATTTCGTACGGAAATTCCCTTGGACATAGACAACTGAATCCCTAAATGCTTGGTACAATATGAGAATACGATCAAACTATTGAACTCTGTCCGATTTATACTAAAACTTATTTCTACTTAGATTTTGACTAAGCAATTTACTGCAATAACCGAATTTTTAAAGATTGTGACATGCATTGCTATTTTATTATCATTATAATTGTCGTTGTTAGTAAATAAAATGTAGGTCATCAAACCCTTTAGAAAAACAAAGTGCACGACAATTTTACTATTTTGACAATTATCATCTTCGGTTTATTTGATTTTTTTCATTAATTACAGGAATATATAATGTTGATGTACATAATAGCAGCCATTGTTGTGTGGTTAACCTACAGATGGATTCGAGGTTTTCAAACAGTCGGTAACTATGGAGATCGGTATGTTCTAGTAACTGGTTGTGACACCGGGTTCGGTAACTTGCTGACTAAACGACTGGATCAACTTGGGTTTCATGTATTTGCTGGATGTCTATCCGAGACTGGAATGAAAACTCTAGACGACGAAACGTCATCAAACGTCATTACCGTTCGTCTTGACGTCACAAAAACAGACAATATTGAAACAGCTTTCAAAATCGTTTGTGCAAATCTACCAAACGGAAAAGGTATGAAAATTGAAATGAAAAAATTGAAACTAATCTAATTTTATCTTCCAGTCGTCCATTGATAAGTCTAATATTATAAATACAACCCTTGGATTTATTCTTTCTGTGTTGTATCGTTGTAGTTCCAGTATTAAAATTAAAAGCGTTAATTTTAAGAAACTTTTTAACTTCTGTGCAGTGTAGAACTATTAAAAATAAAACAAACTAAAAACCAATAATTATTTTTTTATTTTGAAGGATTTTTCTTCTTGGAAAACAAGTAACAAATCTGCAAAATAATGTTAAATATTAAGCGCGATTTATATTATGATAATGACTAAAATATAATAAAAATGTATTATCTTGTGTATAGGAACATATGTAATTTGTATATAGCCCTATGTTGTCTCAGCATCAGAGACATAATGTAGTCGGACAAATTAGGAGTTAATGATGTGATTGGAATGCAGCTCATGTACAATCATTTTTTCACATTGTGTATGTATCAAATATTTACATTGCCAAGTAAGCATTAACAAACAGTATCCTACCTCTGTTTTCAGTGGCCCCATTTACAGAGCTGTCGGGTCCATCCCAAAGGTGGTGGAAAGGGGAATGTGCTGTCTAGTCATAATTCGAAAAGCCTGGCTTCGAACCATTTTAGCCAAACTGTGCGGAAAACAGCCATGCCACATGCAGAAAACTATCCTTTCGTTATTTTTCTGAAAAGAGCAGCCTTTCGAGGTGATATAGAATGCTAAATTTCCCGCCTCTTCCCAATGCTCCCATTTTCCAGTCACAATAAATGTGTTTTTCTTCCACCTTTATTTCTTTGTTTTTTGTTTTTTTTTTGTTTTTTTTTTTTTTTGGTTTATTTGTTTGTTTGTTTTTTTTTGTTTTTTTTGTTTTTTGTTTTTTTTTTGGTTAACTAACTTTTTTGTATTGGTTAACTCGTCCTGATACAGCTGAAATATTGCCCGCTTGATGTAGATCGCTAACTAATCAATCAATCAACAAAACAAAACATTATATTCATGGCGGTATTGTTTCACTACTTCACACCTACTGTTACTTAGATCGGTTAAGCGGTCTGTTGGGGTGTTGGATTTGGATTTTTTTGTAGATGTATGGTAGTCGGGGAACAATACGGAGAGTCAGTCTACAACCCAATTTAGAAAAAACTGTGTAGACGTGCATCACTGTACGTAATATGAAAATATCTTCTACGTTTTGAAGGGCATCCTCTTTTGAACGTTATGACGGCTAAATTGCATGCCCCACTCATTTCCCTTTTTTTGCCTCGTAAAGCTCATCCCTATTTCAATTAGTTAATATATTGCTTACTAGACGTTAAACTCCAACAAATTATTCAAACAACCATGGTTAAGATTTTTAACTCTCAGGCTAGTGGTTTTGTTATTGTACAAAGAGTAAAAGTTGTGAATTCTTCATCCCATTAAAATAGGTTTATTCCACGACATTCCACACGTTTTTTTTCTTTTCGACTGACATCAAAAATCGGGGGTAGCAAACACAACTTGTTAGCCCGTCTTACCTTCTTGGTTGATCTTTTATGATAATTGATGAAAATGTTATCTTCAAGTCTAATGGATTTGAAACTCTACTAATCAATTAATACAAAATTAAGTACAAATATAAGATACCGCACAAAAAGTGGCGTCCTTTATTTATTGAATCGAGGAGCTTTTGTTTTTGCAGGAAGGCAGAGACGATGAAAACGTCGAAACTTTTACCTTGGTATGAGTGTGGAAAACGATTACTCCAAGTTTTCACTAACGAACACTTCTTTCTTTAAAGTGTACGATACAGTTATAACTTCTTTTTTACGTTCTTTCCATTGATGTATCACGCATTCATTGTAGATTCTTGATACCTGTTATTTTAGGTATAATTATTCAAATAACTAAATACCGAAGTCACTGTGAATTTACTTTCTGCATATGCGCATTTCGACAACTTATGTCTCATCAGTGCAGATAAAATCTAAACGTTTGGAAGACCATAAACTTAAAGATGTTTAAAGACTGATAGAGAACAAATAACCAAAGTGATCTAAATTTAAAGCCAAAATCAGCTAAGGACAGAGCTTTGCATGAGAGAGATACTCCTTAGTTTTCAATAAAATTCACAAAATTTTAGATATTGGAAGGTTTCAAAAATAATCGGCTTTCGGGTCAGTACCGAAGTACTGACTTCTGGGCTGGTGAATACCCTCGGGGACTAACAGTCCACCAGCAGTGGCATCGACCCAGTGGTAAAAAATAACTAAATACCGAAGTCACTGTGAATTTACTTTCTGCATATGCGCATTTCGACAACTTATGTCTCATCAGTGCAGATAAAATCTAAACGTTTGGAAGACCATAAACTCAAAGATGTTTAAAGACTGATAGAGAACAAATAACCAAAGTGATCTAAATTTAAAGCCAAAATCAGCTAAGGACAGAGCTTTGCATGAGGGAATTACGAAACAAAAGTGTCTGACTCAAGGCAAAGAATGATGAAATATATTTTTCTAAAACTCAAGGATATTAAGTGTGATCTCCTTTGTGTAATGCGTTAAACCGTCAGATATAAGCCTGAAAACTATGAACTACTATAAATTTTCCCTGAGCATAATTGGATGATTATTGAACCTTTTTTTTCCAAATGCTATAAAAAGACATAAACGCAACAAATTAACAAATGTTTCATATGGTCTCCGTAGCGTAGTACGTTCGGTTCTCGCTTGCCAACACGGGAGACTATGTTAAATGCTCAACTACCGAGTTTGAGCCTGGAAATCTCGCAGCAATTTAGATAATATGTTGTAATTAAGATTTTCAAAATAACGTTGCACTCGTGCGGAAAAAATGGCATGTAGCTAAACTTGGGAAGCCTGAAATAACAATAGCTTCACAGGGGTACGGGAAGCCTGAAATAACAATAGCTTCACAGGGGGTAGGGGAAGCCTGAAATAACAATAGCTTCACAGGAGGTAGGGGAAGCCTGAAATAACAATAGCTTCACAGGGGTTAGGGGAAGCCTGAAATAACAATAGCTTCACAGGAGGTAGGGGAAGCCTGAAATAACAATACCTTCACAGGGGGTAGGGGAAGCCTGAAATAACAATAGCTTCACAGGGGGTAGGGGAAGCCTGAGATAACAATAGCTTCACAGGGGGGTACTGTCCTGTAAATGTTTAGTATTGCTTTTGCCAATTAAACATTTTATTTACTTTCATTTTAATCCTGACAATACACTGTCTCGCATTTACTCGTAGGTTTGTGGGGCATCGTGAATAACGCAGGGATTGGTGGACCCGTTGGCTTGTGCCAGTGGTTTACGAGAAATGATTACTCACAAACTTTAGAAGTTAATACCCTAGGAATGATAGAAACAACTCGTGTTTTTCTCCCATTGGTTATCAAGTCAAAAGGACGTATTGTAAACATCACAAGCATTGCAGGCAGAGTTTCAGTTGTTTCTGCCCCTTATGTCGTGTCGAAATATGCAGCAGAGGGATATTCAGATACATTAAGGTAAGAAAAACTTAATACACTTCACAAAAATAGTAGAATTTTCATTCATTTTTTTCAAAGATAGGTTGTATAGTGCAAGACTTGTCATTGATGCTGGAAATGTCATATATTGTTCATTTAAACCATTTGCTGGTTCAAATCATTTGCTTGATGCATCAAAATTTAGTCATTTATGTCATAGGCGGGTACATGGAATTTTTTTTTTAAATTTTGTGCCGAATTGAGATAAAATTTGACAAAAATATTTAAAAAATGACTGGAACCCTAACGAAACCCCGTTTTTATCGTACGCTGGTGTATATATAGAATAAATACTATTAAAACATTCACTATGGCATGACAGGGGACTCCTGCAGGTCAAACAATATATTTGTCGTAGTAAGCTAGAATACAACCTTCAATTGTAGACAGTATTTGCATGTCATAAGTATTACGTGTAAACTTACAGTGCCTACTAACTTCTGCCAAAACGGTCAATAAATTATTTTTTGGATAAATTCTGTGCACCAAATTGAAAGACGAATGCACGGAATAGAATGACAAGTAAGATTCTACTTTATAACCAAACAGTTTTTGGCTTAGTCAAAAGTAGTACTTTTGTATGTATTAGATTTAGAACGAAGGTAACAAAAGAACAAAGCTCTGTCCTTATCTGATTTTGGCTTTAAATTTAGATCACTTTGGTTATTTGTTCTCTATCAGTTTTTAAACATCTTTCAGTTTATGGTCTTCCAAACGTTTAGATTTTATCTGCACTGATGAGACATTAGTTGTCGAAATGCGCATATGCAGAAAGTAAATTCACAGTGACTTCGGTATTTAGTTGTTACCACTGGGTCGATGCCACTGCTGGTGGACTGTTAGTCCCCGAGGGTATTCACCAGCCCAGTTGTCAGTACTTCGGTGCTGACCCAAAAGCCTTTTATTTTTGAAACCTTCCAATATCTAAAATTTTGTAAATTTTATTGAAAACTAAGGAGTATCTCTCTCATGCAAAGCTCTGTCCTTAGCTGATTTTGGCTTTAAATTTAGATCACTTTGGTTATTTGTTCTCTATCAGTTTTTAAACATCTTTGAGTTTATGGTCTTCCAAACGTTTAGATTTTATCTGCACTGATGAGACATTAGTTGTCGAAATGCGCATATGCAGAAAGTAAATTCACAGTGATTTCGGTATTTAGTTATTTACAACCATTTTTTTGCTGGTTTTTCTGCACGAGTAATCAGTTAAATGTCAGAGGCATAGCCGAGGATATTTGACACCACTATGAGTGCAAAAAAAGTCGATAATGGTTGTTGAATGCCCCTTTTCGTTCTGTATCTAGCTTGTAATAATCATTTATACTAGTATGTTTTCAAATTCGATCTAAATATAAGTACTCTCAACAAGTATAAGTATTTAAAAAACTAATTTATTACCAATTCGTCGTGTTGTAATCGGTATAGGTGTTGGAAAAATGTGATTCAATGAAAATAGAATACAAACATAACAGGAAACACCTACAGTGACCAAAAAGATAGTCACATGCAAAAATTTACCAAGGAACTGCATAAGAAAAAAAACACAATAAACAACAAAAACAAAACAATGATTATTCAGTGTTCCAATATCTAAATGAGTTAGCGCGGTAGTTCTACCTCTATTGTGCTTATAGTTGTAGGTTCAAATCCCAAAACCATACACTGCTTTTTTAAAAATATTTTATCCCATACACTGATGTAACGTTATACATTTGTGGTTTCCTTTTTGTATTGGGAAATCTATTCGAAAACCTGTCTATATCTAAGATTTTTCTACATCAGAATACGTTCCCATTTTCTCTGTTCAGGTAAAATGTCCTACCCAAAAGCATGTTGCCAAAATTAGACTTTGGTAAAACAGAAGAAGTTATCTAAAATCAAATACATTCATCAACTTCGTTATTATACAGTTAAAATTTTACCCCAATATTTAGTAAACAAGTACCGAAGTTAATGTTATTTTAGTTTTCAACTTTATTGGTTTTGGGGTCAGCACCAATGTACTGGCTGCCGGCTTTTTGAATACCAGTTCACTAGCAAAGGCCAAGTAGAAATTAATAACTAAATAGCGAATTGAGTTTCTGCATATGGTAGTCGAAAACATAGAATTTCATAAGATTTTTGCTGTGATGAATAACGGATGTTTTCCTATATTTTTTCATCAGATCACTTTCCCATTTTCTCTCTTTAGTTAAAATGTACTACCAAGCAAAATCAGACATTTTTTTAAAAAAGAGGAAGTTTTCTGTTTTTGCTTTGACATTATTGTAGTAATTCAATGTTTCACTTTATATGTTTTAGGCGAGAGATGTATAAAAGAGGTGTTACAGTCCACATATTAGAACCAGGATATTTTAGAACAGAATTAACTAACATGACAAAGGCATTCGCAAACCTTGAGGGGGTTTTTAACAGATTATCTAAAGAAATGCAAGACTACTTTGGACAATCTTATTTAAAAAAGTGTAAGTAGACCGTACAGATAAACAACTTAAATATTTCAAGATATTAACGGATAAGCTGCACAGAATCTCTATGTTTTATGGTAGTAGACCTAGGTTAAGGGAGATAACTCTTTAAATCAGTAATGCGTTTGAAACAATCAGTTTCATCGACGCTTTTTAAGCAATTATGTGGAAAAGAATAAAAATCTATGTTACTGAGAGGCTTAGAATATGTTTATGAAATTTATATAAACAAACACACATGTGATTTGTAAGAATTATGTCCCCTAAGCTAGGTCTTTCTTCTTAAATCATCACAAAGACATTGTGTTATAAAAATAAAACTGATAATTCTATTTCAAGCAAAAACAAAAATTTGAACATGTAAAAATTGAATGTAGCCATCACGGGCATACGCGTTAAGGCTTGTTTAACGGAGACGGCGGTACGGTTAAGGATAGTGCCATGTTCCATTCTATTAAAAATTATTTTGCAAGTCTTATCGTGAACAACTTGGAATCAGTTGTGTCCGAATTTGAATTTCCCATCATGATCGATGTCTTGTTTTCAGTACTAGTATCCATCAAATTGTTTGCATTAATTTATGGTAAAATGATTTAATTTTAACTGAAATTTCATTTTTGGTAACTTTCTGCTCATTCTGATAAAGTGTCCCTCCCTGAACTTGTACGATTATCACGCATTAACTCCATCTCAGCCTTCAAATTTTAAAGATATATATTAAACAATTTTACAGTAGGTGTGAACTGGGACGTGTGATTTCATATCCATGATGTGCAGAAAGCCCCTATTAATTGTATTTCCCATTCGTGATTTAGAAAAATATGCAATTTTTTTATAAATGTATTACACTTGCTGTTTACTCCAATAACCTTGCAAATTATATTATTATTATAGGCACCTTACCGGTAGACCGAATTATCTGTCGTTTACAACGCTACTTTTATCATCCTATGTTTATTTTTTACTATGCTGACTTTTTATTTTTTATATCGCTTCATTTTATGTTTTATTTTTTATATTGGAATGTCATAAAGCAATATAAAAAAATAAAAAAACATAGGTAATCAAGGATTACAAAGTTCGCCTCGTTATGGCATGTTGTCGCAGCAACCAAATTTTGCCTGGATACTGACATACTATCAAAACTGCATGCACATGCACACATGCAAGATGATCCTACTATGTACAGTACCTGAGATCTGATCCCTGACAAGAACTTGACCAAATTTTGCCTGGATGCAGACCTACAATCAGAGATGCATGCATGTGCAAGGTTAGATGATCCTACCATGTACAGTGACTGAGATCTGAACTCGGACGTAAACTTGAATGTAAGTCAGTCAAGGGGAAAATATGGGTCAAAGTGACCTAATTTTGCCTGGATGCTGACCTACCATCAGAGATGCATGTACATGCACAGTTAGATGATCATACAATGTATAGTTACTGTGATATGAAGTTGGATGTAAATTCAAATGCAAGCCACTCAAGCGGAAAATACAGGTTAGAGAGACCGAATTTTCTCGGAGGCTGTGAGATAGCCCAAGATGCACCTGCATGCAAAGTTTGATGACCCTACCCTGCATAGTTACCAAGATATATATACCCAAATGCGGACGAAGACGTGGACGCGGACATGGACGCCGGTGGTACTCCAATAGTCCCCCTCAACTTCGTTGAGGCGAACTAATAAAAATATAATGTAAAAAGTCATATCAGTAAAAAAAATAAACATAGGATGATAAAAAAAGCTTTGTAAACGACAGATAATTCGTATTCTACCTTACCTGTTTCTTCGTTTTTCACTGTCTGTGAAGACTGTCTGTTCCAAATGCCTTATCCATCTTGATTTCTTTTCCTTCTAATATAAGTATTTTGAATTAATTAGTAATGTTTCTGTCTTGATACTCTCTATACTCAAAACTCTAAAATACCAATCAATCTTTCCGTTGACTGATCAATGCATATAACGAATGATTAGAAAAATAAATATACTATATTGATACGAGGGAGGCTGTTAACAAAAGAGGAGATACTCGTAACGTCATTCTTATTTTAACATTCAAGTTCCGGGTTCGGCTGTTATAAAAAGATACTGTCTTATTTATGACGCTATTAATAAGATTCTCTTATTCCCAGTTATTTTGGAAAATATAACATGTGTTATCCTTATATTGAGGGTTATCCAACAAAATAAACAACGTCTTTGTATTTAAAAATAAAGTAATATTTTACGAAATGATATGGAGTAAATGAACATGAGACCATAACACATATGTTAACTTCAACTGCATCAATTTTAATGAGCTGTATGGCCATTTCGGAAATTTATTCCTCATCAGCAGCACTAGAACCCAAACAAAGGAAATCCATTATTTCAAAAAATGTTTAAAGTGCATAAAACCAAACGAAATCCGAATAATCAGTAATATCAAATATATCTAAGGACAAAACTACGATGGAAGGAGTTAATCCTTCGATTTTAGAATTTACACAAATTTAGATAATAGGAATTGAACAAAGAGTACACATGAGATATTATCTCATGTACAAGTACACCATATGTAAGAAAAATAAAGAGCATACATCTCTACCACGGGGAATTGTTTTACCAACTCCACACTGCAATAAAAGACAAAACTCCTGTATTTAAATATTTTACGAAAGAATATTGAGTAAATGAACATGAGACCATAACAGATATGTTAACTTCAACTGCATCAATTTTAATGACCTGTAAGGCCATTTCGGAAATTTATTCCTCATCAGCAGCACTAGAACCCAAACAAAGGAAATCCATTATTTCAAAAAATGTTTAAAGTGCATAAAACCAAACGAAATCCGAATAATCAGTAATATCAAATATAGCTGAGGACAAAACTTCGATGGAGGGAGTTAATCCTTCGATTTTAGAATTTACATAAATTTAGATAATAGGAATTGAACAAAGAGTACACATGAGATATTATCTCATGTACAAGTACACCATATGTAAGAAAAATAAAGAGCATACATCTCTACCACGGGGAATTGTTTTACCAACTCCACACTGCAATAAAAGACAAACTCCTGTATTAAATATTTTACGAAAAGATATTGAGTAAATGAACATGATACCATAACACTTATGTTAACTTCAACTGCATCAATTTTAATGAGCTGTATGGCCATTTCGAAAATATATTCCTCATCAGCAGCACTAGAACCCAAACAAAGGAAATCCATTATTTCAAAAAATGTTTAAAGTGCATAAAACCAAAATGTTTAAAGTGCATAAAAAATAGCACATGGATAGCGAAATGAATCTGAAAATCAAATCAATTACAAACTCCGTAATTTAAACAACTGTTTTAGAGATGAGACGACAGAGTTGAGACGAGCTCATGTGCACTTGTCTTAATCAGTAAAAGGCCAATCAGAATTGATTATTTTTATGAGTCAACAGCAGTATCCATGACGTAACATCACTTAGGGTGTGACGTCACAATAGAAAGTATTGTAAATGAGTGGGAACTTTGCTTGTACATTAAAGGGTTTGGAACATAAAATCATATTTTACGAAAGAAACCCAAACAAAAAAAGGTGGAATCGGGTGATGTTAACAACTCATGAATAGATCATGATTTGAAGGTGGTTTATTAGTGAGAAAACTTCACATGCAAATGAGCTAACAACATAGTTATGCAAATGAGGTAACAAATCACAAATAACATAGTAAACAGCATAGTAAGGAATCATTAATAACTCATTAACAACATACTTATAACTCAGTAACAACATACTAATAACTCAGTAACAACATACTAATAACTCAGTAACAACATAGTTAATAACTCAGTAACAACATAGAAAACCTAAACTTTAATATGACCATAAATAGTGAGTATTTCAACATTTTCTTTTTACCAAACTATCACATTTGCGAACCGGATGACTTCAAAAATGTGTTGCTATGTGGACCACGAATTCAACAGGCCTTCTTTTCATTTTCAACTCCCGCTTTGATAAGCGTAAAACGCGTGTTACGCGATGTTGACGTTGCGACGTCTCATGTGACCTGCTGTCACGTGATTTATAATTTGATGCGCATGTTTGCTTGAGACTAACCAACAGACTTTAGTTTGTTCTTCTTTTCGCATAACCATGAATTACGCGGGCAAAAATCAATACCGACAGCCTGACAGCGCTAAGCCATTGTCGACGTTGATTTTGGACTGAATGGGGCATCGAAATGAGACATTGCTTTCCACTTTTTAAAATGGCAAATTGTTAACCTGATTAAGTGTCCCAAGTATTGACATCAAAAAATTTAAATCATCCATCAGTTAACGGCGAACTCTGTCATCGGACGAAAAACTTCCATTCCGGATTTTCATCATATCCGTTTCGAATGGATTTAAAATTGGAACAAACAAATGCGTTTTGTCGTTGAATACATTAATACACTAAAATAAAATCTTTATATGGCGAAATACAAAAATATTAACAAAATTAACTGTGTATCGTTTCTTTTGTTGAGTAGTATAAATTTTACTTGCAGAAAATCATGTGAATCTTCATATCTTCAAAACTTTTTTGTACTGGTTTGTTACTTGTCATTTAATATGCATGCATAATGTAGAAGATTGTTAATTGCCTAAACAAATAAATGCTTCTCCATAGACCTATGCCATTGTATATTTAAATATTAATTTTAAATGTATTCACATTGTGCTTAATTTTCCAAATATTCAAAAATAAGTAAAGAATATTGCTTATCTATACAAAATAGTTACTTATCTGAAGCTGCATGTCTACCCACAACCCTAGAAATAATCTCAAGTAGAATATATGTTTGCCTCCATTTCTTTCTGTCAACATTTGAATTTTGTGTAAAAGCAGCTCTAGAGGATCGACCTATCATTAATTTGATTGGTTGGAAAATTCAAAACAATTTAATTAAGTTGCTTACAATGAAGTTAACAAATCATTAATAACATAGTTTTGCAGCATTGAGGAAGTTAACAAATCAGTAACAACATACTGTTAGATTAGATTCAAAGTTAATATCTCACTAACAACATACTATTCTACAAATAAAAAGTTAACAAACCATTAATAACATAGTTTCAGCTAAAAGGAAAAGTTAACAAATCATAAATAACATAGTTTTGAAGAAAGTTAAAGTTAAAGAATCAGTAATAACATAGTTTCCTGCAAGCGAAAAGACAACAAATCACTAATAGCATAGTTTTTACTGGGGGAAAAGATAACAAATCATAAATAAACCACTTATATTCTAACAAATGTGAAATAGATCAATTGAGTCAAATTTGCATAACTATGCCCTTTACGATTTGTTAAACAAGTAACAAATCATGTTAATATCATCGTATTTCTATGTTATTCATGACTTATTTATGATTTATTTATGATTTGTTAGAATAAAATTTTGTTTGGGAATGGCTACTTAAATACGATCAAAATCAAAGATTTGTTTATCTTTTACTCATGTAACACATTCTTTGTCTTATTCTCTTATTACACTGTTCTTCATTCGAGAAAGAACGGAATTTCTTACATTCATAAATTAAAGATATCCCAGTCTTTGCAATGCTGTCCTGTAAGAATTTTCCCTTCTTTATAAACTGCTCATTTATTTTATTTCTTTTTGTATTTCAGTCAAAGACGGCATGAAGAATATTAAAAAATTGGTTTCTCCAGATGTGCATTTGGTTATCGACGCATTTACGCATGCACTGACAGCAAAATATCCAAAATATCGATATATTGTTGGAACAGATGCAAAATATTTTTTCCGATTCCTCTCTATTTGTCCCGAATGGTTTTTTGATTATTTACTGGGTAAGGATCTCCCGATTCCATTTGCAGAGGAGTAACAGATTTGAATTCATTTCAATTTTCAAGATTAATGTTTTGTTTGTTTCTTATCTTGATTGAACTAAATTAAAAGAAATCGGAACTGTAAAATAGTTGCACATTTTTATCACGACAACATCATCCCGTCTTGAACTTACTATGAGGAATGAGCAAAGCTCATTGTTGAAGGCCTCATGGTGACTTCAAGATGAAGAAGAACTATAAAAGCGTTGTTCCTTTGCTTTTTTTAATACCCGCCACGAAGTGGAAGGGGCATATAGATTTACGCTTATCCGTCCGTGTGCGCATATGCAGAATTAAAATTCACAGTAACTTCGGTATTTGGTCATCCGTACGTACGTGACGTACGTACGTCCGTTCGTCCCAATGTTAAATTTTGCGTTTAGGTTAATATTTTGGTAGCCTCTTGTAATATTATTACATCAGTATATGCACCTTGGTTAGTACTACCAGATTCAGCAACAAGTAGGGATCCATGAACTACATTTTACGCTTGATTGACTTTTGTTAAATTTGCGTTCAATTCCATTTCTCAACAACTACACATCATACAACAATGATGTTTCATCAAATTAATTGCCTTGATGAGTACAACCAAAATCTTTAAGAATTAGGAGACTTTGACCTATATTTTACGCATGAGTGATTTTTGTTAAATTTTGCGTTAAGGTTCATTTCTCATCAACTTCACATCATACCACAATGATGTCTCATCAAATTAATAACCTTGACGAGTACTACCCAAATGATCAAGAATTAAGTGGCTAAGACCTATATTTTCCGCTTGAGTGACTTTTGTTAAATTTTGCGTTTTAGTCCATTTCTCAACAACTAAATATGATATCACTATGGTGTTGCATCAAATAAATCACCTTCATGGGTGCTATCCAAATCAAGGACAATTTAGTGTCTTTGACCTACATTTTACGCTTGAGTGACTTTCGGTAAATTTTGTGGTTTAAGTCCATTTCTTATCAACTACACAACATAACATTATAATATTTCATGAAATGACTCATCTTAGTGAAAACTAACAAATTCTTAGACGATTCGTTGACTTTGACCGACATTTTACACTAGAATGACTTTGTTAAATTTTTGCATTAGGCCAATTTATTAGCAACTTGGTGGTTAATCAAATAAATCACCATAGTGAGTACTGCATAATTCACGGATAATTTTATAACCTGACCAATGTTTTATGCTTCAGCGACATTAGTTGGGTATTTTTTGTTTACGTCCATTACTTAACAATCTTTAATGAATAATCATCTGTAACATTCAAGACAGTACTTTTTGATGATTCCATTCCAATTCAGTGACAGGGAACTAAACACCACTGATGATTGGTAATGTTATCTATTGCGATAAATTTGTCGGAGGGGCATTCGTGTTTTATATACACATTTTCTAGTTTCGCCATATATTTGTAGAGGGACTTTGTCATATTCAGTAGCAGTATAAACATACTGCCTTCAGTTGAGGGTGTTATGGTAGATTACCACACGAAGAAAAAATATCACATGAAGAAAAATATCACCCGAGACAGCGTCGAGGGTGATATTTTCTCTTCATGTGATATTTTTTCTAAGTGTGGTAATCTACCATAACACCCTCCACTGAAGGCAGTATGATTTTTATTATACTGAATGCCTTCCTTTTACTTTTTTACTGAATAAATGATATGGTTTCTCGTGAAAAAATTAAGCGTTTTAGTCAAGAATATAATATTAATTACAACATCTGAACACACATTTTGTAAACTCTAACATATATGTGCCAAATACAAGATCAAAACGGGAAAATGCTAAAATGAAAAATGAAAATAAAGTTATTCTTAGAAACAATTAGTATAATGCTGTGATTTCAGTGGAAATCCTTCAAAAATAGTCAAAACATTTTTCTGCCAGATACTCATGGAGCACAGGCACTTGTTTCATAAAAAAATGTTAGTCCCTCCCTCTCTTCTTCAACAGAAGGAGGGCTGACATTTTATGTGAAGCAGAAGAGAGGTACGGACTGACATTCTTTATGACACAAGTATTTACTGATCTACCTACGGCGACAGCACGTTTGTTTCATAGAGTTGCTGTCTTTCGTATCTAAAGATTCTTCAGCTGTCTCTAAAGACACCTCTGCAAATACCATAATGTATGTTAGCGACAGAAATTTATATAAATTATGAAAACGAAGAACTGTCTGCTTCTGCTAAGTCAGTAAATAGGACTATATACTAATCGGTAAATCTCGGTCGGAGATGGTGATATTTTCCGAGTTCGGCAAACTTCGTTCTCAGCATGTGATATTTTCGTTGCTATGCAAAAATATCACATGTTGCTAGGGGAAGCCTGTGATATTTTCGTTGCTACGCAAAAATATCACATGTTGCTAGGGGGAGGCGGAGCAAACAAAAAATACTGCAAAATACCACATCGAGGAGAACCAATGAAATGACTGGATTTTATCAGAAATTTGCATGAAGTATAATAATAGTTATTATCATCCACATAAAAACAAGTACATTTTATTTAAAATATAACATACTATAGTGCTGAGATTAGGTTTATCTGTGAAAACAATCATTTGTGGCATATGCGCTATATCCATACAACACCAAATATTTGAATTAAAAACTGAGAAATGTAATTCGACTTTAGTCTCAATATCAGTAATATTTTTGTTGGCCTTATCATCACTTTTCCAATTGACAAATGGTAGTCATTTTTTATAAATATTCTTCAAGCTTCAGATTCATTATTAACCTCTGAAACTCCGTCAAGAGGCAAAGGAAATACTCATTTAAAAGTTGAAACAATATTTGCGGCCAAGAGATGTTAACATAGAATTTACACACTGAACTAACATATACAATAATTATAAATTCTAATCGACAAAGCTTTAAAATAGCTTATTCAAATTAGTCACAATCAGAAACCCCCGGCAGAAACTCTACTTTCCCGATACGTTCTTCTAATGCAGCGAAAAATTTTTTTTTTCTTTTTTTTGTTTTTTTTGTTTTTGTTTGTTTGTTTGTTTGTTTGTTTTTTTTTAATTTGTTTGTTTTTGTTTTTGTTTTTTTTGTTTTTTTTTGCTTTAGATGGGCGGAGTCCTGTTTAAACACGCTACTATTGCCCTGGAATCAATCGAATGAATCAGTTACTTACTCTGTTAATCACGCCTAGCCTTTCAGATTCCATATATTACTTTTGATAATTATAAAGCAGTACAATTTAATTTGTGAATTTAAAAATCATGTTCTGTACTATTTTGCTGTCGTTGTATCCCTGATGCTTTGAATTTTTCCTGACACTTAATAAATTGGACTGCGAAGTGGAAGCTAAATGTGTGATTTTCAAAATAGTTTTCTGTGCTATTATACTTTCGTTGTATCGCTGATGCTTCGGACAGAGGTGTTAACCACTACGGATTTTCCGTATTTTCTACGGATTTTCAAGTAAAAATACGCACTATGGATTCACACTGCAAATATTCGGTTTAGTCATAAGCCATGAAATAAATCAGACCTATTTCCAAGAAATGGCAATCAATGTTAAAGAAGAGCTTTATAAAGTAAACAACGTTCTTTCAGCTCAAAATTGAATGATGTAGGTCTCTGTCAAAACTATACTTTCAGGGCGCGTCCCGAAGTGGTGAATAGTTGAAACCTCTCTATGCAGGGTAGCCAGGTCATAATTCGGAAAGTTAAATTTCCTGCCCCTACCCATTTTTTCGCATACGAAAACCTTAATTGCGAATCATTGTCGACACACTGTGTGGGAGCAACGCCACGTCCCATGCAATATAGTTCCCTTCTATATTTCACATAGAAGAGATTACTCGCTAGGGGTTGTATGAAAGGCTAATTTTCCTACCCCTCTCCGTTTTACAGTTGAAGTGAAATATTCGGGTCATAATGCAAATTCTGCTCGCGAATCATCGTAGACAAAATGTGGAGAAACTCAATGCCTCATGTAGTTTTATGAACCCTTCTTTATTTGCCGTACGAAATCCGACTCTGTAGAGGTCGTATGGAAGGCTAAGTTTCCTGCCCCTACCCAATTTTTCAAAGTCAGTAAAAACTTATTACCTCGGTTGTCTGTTTCTCTTTTGTATACTTTATATTTTACTTATGACTGTGAATTCATTATCTCTTATTTCGTCCTGCTATAGCTGAAATATTGCTCACTTGACGTGTAACCCTAATCAATCAATCAAAAAAATGATGTAGAGAAAAAAGTTGCTACTAAAACTAACGAAATGAACCCCACAGATAAAATGATGAAATTTGCTAATGTCTTCAGAATATAAAAACAAATATGATCCTTAAGGCCATCATTTTAATTGCTTAGTCATACGTAGAGGAGTTATCCGCATAAACAATAGTTAAGTTTCTCTCATTGATTTGAAATACGGGAAAAAATTCTCAAAATACGGGTGATCACGGAAACATAACTGCTGGAATACGGATACTAGTTATAAGGGGTAAACACCTCTGTTTGGATTTTCTCAACTATTAAGGCATTTGACTGCCCGGTGGGTGCTACCTTGTTATACCTTAATAGGTTTCAGGTCTACAGGTGTGAATATCCATCTGTACATGCATTGCAGTCGTTGCGCCGGGAGAAAGGCAATAAGTGATCACGTAATATTATTTCTATACCAACACAAAGTAATAGGAAAGAAAAAAATCACATTGAGATTATTCCAGTGGTGAATAAGAAACAAGTTTTACTTTTGTTCTGGACAAATGGGCTGTAACTCCGATATACCAAAAAAATTATAAATGGGGATAATGATAAAATTACCGAACAGAGTGATCAAGAGCCGAAGTCCATGAGAAAAAAAGAGAAATCATGAGGAAACCACCGGCAAAATTATCGACCGCAATGGCCTTGACTTGTTACAGGCATTTCAAAAGAAATGATGGATTAAACCGGTTTTACGGCTAGCCAAACCTCCTCTTCCATTGCGGTAGTGTCCGGTAGCAATTTAACAGAAATTGCCATTGAAAGGGCGTAGACAGGCAAAGGAAATGATCATCCCAGTATTAAGTAAAGTTAAGAATAAATCTTGAACAAAGTCCTGACCGAAACTTCAAATTGTTCCATAAGGGACTGGAATCTATCAAAGAACTTTTTAATAATCATATGAGACGAAATTTGCTTAATAAGGCGGTCAGGGAGATAACTATGTCTAATGATAAAGTCTGTATAATTTGTGCTAGCTCTCGCGTAACGAATCAAGTGTGAAACATACACTCTATAAGTACAATGTAGGAGTAGCTGGAATACTACTGTCCATGTAAGGGAAATTGATAATTTTGAAATTGAAATCGTCCCTTTTGTCGTAAAAGTAAAAAAAATGTAGATCTAGTGATATCTGTCGTTTCCCTTATCTCTAGTTCTGGTGGATATATAAATTGGATCCATCTAGCAAAAGATGCTTTATTAATTGAGAGAACAATCTTCAAGTGAGATTGAAGGGTAAAGCATCTTTCCTTTTATGATCTTTTACGAGTCTCTGAAGAAATTCAGTCTCGTAAGAATATAGAAATAAGTCTGCGAGTAGAGGTGCATAATTAGTGTTCATTGCCAACTTGCTGTTGGGATATGGCACCTCCAAATGTGACAAATATATTATCAATTAGTTTCTCCTCAAACAGTCTCGCATACTGCAATAGCATTCAAACTTTTGATTTTTCTGCCCTTTATACAACTCTTCCCCATAATAAACTTCAAACAGTAATTTCCGATCTGATACATCAATGTTTCTGTACCAAAAACGGAGAACGCAGGTATTCCTATCTGGTAATAGGAAAAGATAAAACATATTTTGTAAAGAACCACACTGAGTCAAATCAGAAATACGGTGAAAATGATATGATTAAGATGCTTGAATTTTTGATCGACAACATTTTTGTTGAATGTGGAGGCCGTGTTTTTCAACAGACAATAGGGATTCCTATGGGAACAAATTGTGCGCCACTTTTAGCTGACCTTTTCCTTTTTTCGTATGAAGCAAAGTTTTTACAAGGGCTGATACAACAGAAACAAAAAAAACTAGCCCAGACTTTTAATTTCAGCTTCAGATATATAGACGATGTACTTTCTGTTAATAACCCAAGATTTAAAGAATAATAACATCGTATTTACCCCAATGAACTTGTAATTAAAGAGACTACCGATACACCCGATTCTGCTTCATACCTTGACCTTTTGTTATACATTGACGAACATGGACGTCTGAAATCTAGATTATATGACAAACGTGATGATTTTGACTTTCCAATTGTGAACTTTCCCTTTCTCTGCAGCAATATACCTGCATCCCCAGCATATGGAGTATATATTTCACAATTAATTCGTTACTGTAGAGCGTGCAGTACATACAGTGACTTTGTGGAAAGAGCAAAAGCACTGTCACAAAAACTGCTGAGTCAGGGATATGTTCAGCCTTTGTTACTTTCGTCCCTTCAGAAATTCTATGGCCGTCACCACGACATCATAGATAGATATGAAATGTCAGTGTCACAAATAAAAACTGACATTTCCAGCTAGATTCGCGTCTTCCCTGATTTGACATTACCGGTTTTGACTTTACCCTGGATTGACACATTGACAGTGTGACGGGTGCTGTGCGCAGAGCAGGACATGCTTACCCTTCCGGGGCACCTGATGTCACTTTTGTTTATTGAGAGTTCACACTGTTAGTGCTTTAGTTTTTTGTGTTGTATATGTAATGTTCGTGTGTTTTGTGGGCATGTGGTGTCTTTGGTCTTCCGTCTTTTTGTGTTCCTGCTTTTGCCTTGTCTCTGGACTTTGATTTGTGTAATCTTGCGCTTTGTTCTTTCGGTATTCTACTGCCGTTGTTTTAGAAAATCAAGTATACACTACACCTGTTTTTCATTGCAGCATACTTTTCCTTTTAAATTCATTTGGTTTTTGAAAAAGAAATGGAATGATGACCTAATACAACAATTTCTTTTAAATCGGCAAAGGCCGATACTTTTTATTCGTCATTTTAGTTTATCAAGGGGACGTGTGGTATACAGTGTGGAAAAATCAAATGTTGTGAGAGAATGTATTTGAGAAAATGAACGGGATTTAATATTTTCCAATAAATCCTTCGAATTTTTTAAGTATCCACATGTGATTGATGTCACTTCGGGCATGAATAGTTTCACAGTGTGATTAGTGCCTGTCTTTGACTGCAGACAAAATCTTAGTTAGTTCAATTGACAATTCAGTAGATGAGTAAGATAAAAATCATGCGATGTATCTCTCCTTATATGGATATTTGTGTAATATTGGTACCCTGTATAGATATGGCAGGTCTTGATTGTTATTTTTAGTATGGGTATTCAAGGACATCAAAGAGTGCCTGCATTGTGATTGAATTTGGCAGACAATAGCAATGACTTTGTTCTAGTAAATTGAGTTAAAATTGAGAAATACTTATTAGTATCATCTTCAGCACTGGAATTGTTTAGTTCGTTGTTGCCACCGAGAAAGTTCTTTTACTATACACAAATTTCAATACAACTTATGTGAACACTATTTAATTTATAACACTGTTGAACTAAAGGTGACTTTGTCTCATGTGCCTTTACTCCATATCCTTTTATTCACCATTATATTTAATCTATTTGTAGGATTCAAGAAATTTGTTTTTCGTCAATTAAAATGCTTAACCTAACTTTGACCTGGCTTTTGCTAGTGTCGGTACCGATTCCGACTGTCTCCAGTATGCCCATTGTCACATTTTTTGTTTTTTGTTCTTTTTCTTGTGCAGTTATGTTATGTTTTGGGTCTGTCTTTGTAATGTTCAACCATTTTAGGAGTTTCTTTTATCTTCTGTTTTAGCCATGGCCTAATAAAGATCTGATATGGCAAAAGTGGCATGTCATGATAATTTTATATCCCACCACGAAAGTGGGGGGGGGGGGGGGGGGGGGGGGCATACTTACTCTTTGTACGTGCCTCATCATAGGAGATACGTGGTTGGTCCTACAGTTTTTATACTGAGGGTTTTAATTTTGCAGGTCATTGCTACATATTTAAAGAGTTGCATGCATGAAAATATGCATTGTTGAACTAATTCTTTTTTTATCATTTAGACAAATATATTAACTATATAGTTTGTTTACATGACTCGAACTATTTTTTTTATTTTATGATGTAATTTCTTGATATATTGGGAATGTCCATGAGTTGAGAATTTTGATATTAATTCAGTTTTCTGAAAATCATAGTTAAATCACTTGGCCACTTAATTTTTTGATTGTGACGATCTCGCCATATGTTAAAGCCAAGAAAGCCAACTATTATCTAAATTTATGTAAATGATTAACTCCCTCCATCGAAGTTTTGTCCTTAGGTATATTTGATATTACTGATTATTCGGATTTCGTTTGGTTTTATGCATTTTGAACATTTTTGAAAATATGGATTTCCTTTGTTTGGGTTCTAGTGCTGCTGATGAGGAATAAATTTCCGAAATGGCCATACAGCTCATTAAAATTATTGCAGTTGGAGTTAACATATGTGTTATGGTCTCATGTTCATTTACTCCATATCCTTTCGTAAAATATGGATATAGCTTTGTTCGACTCCGCTGATACTAGTGCTATGGGCCGTCTGGAACTTACTTTGAGGTTAAATTTTGCGGTATTCCCGTACATATTCAACTTAAAAATTCTTTCAGAGGATCCTTTTGCTATAAATATTGACATTTTGCCAGCATGTGTTAATTTTATTCTCACAAGACAGAGAAAGACCCGTCATAGTTTAACTGAAGTTTAATCTAAGTTCTGAATTAAAAAAGACGCACTTATATAAGAGAATGGGAGTAATTACAAAATTACCTAGCAGTATTGTCAAGAGCCGAAATCCATGTGACAAAAAACAATCAGGTTGAAACCACCCGAAAACAATGTCGACCGCAATTGTCCCGACTTGGTATAGGCATTTCAATAGTAATTATTAGCTCACCTGGCCAAAGGCAATGTGAGCTTTTGCCATCATTTGGCGTCCGTCGTCCGTCCGTTAACTTTTATTCAAAGATCTTCTCCTCTGAAACTACTGGGCCAATCCTAACCAAACTTGGCCTGAATCATCACCAGGGTATGCTCTTTCAAGTTTGTGATTTTTATGTCCGTAGACCAAACAACATGGCCGCTGTTACTAAAAATAGAACATAGTGGTAAATTGCTGTTTTTTGTAAATTACTCGAAAACCATTACAGATATCAAAATTCTGACGGAGTAAAAATGATCAGCATGATGAGATCTACCTGCCCTGCAATTTTGGGGAATATCCGTTTACCCGTCTTGGAGTTATTGCTCCTTTTCCGTAAAATTTTGAGTTTTTCGTTACTTCTGGTCTTATATATTGAAAATGATAGAAGATAGAAGTGAAGTTTGTAT
Organism: Modiolus philippinarum; assembly: GCA_002080025.1. NCBI lineage: Eukaryota > Metazoa > Mollusca > Bivalvia > Mytilida > Modiolidae > Modiolus > Modiolus philippinarum. The sequence goes on from MJUU01009111.1 coordinate 29,899, forward strand.
AAGAAAAATTATCAGCATAGTAAGATCTACATGTCCTGCAATTTTGAAGAAAATCTGACAACCCACATAGGAGTTATTGCCGCTTTTTCTTTGAATTTTCACAATTTTTGAACGTTTTTACTTTTATTTCAAAAACTGTTTGAGGCAAAGGTTAAATGTGAATTGCAGTTGAGGTTTTCAAGAACAATTTCTACATATGTCAAGCAGGTTCGCATCTCATCCAAGATGGCCACCAACGGGGAAGATAGTTTGACATAGGACCCTATGGGAAATGCATTCAAAGATCTTCTCCTCTGAAACCACTGAGCCAATGGGGACCAAATTTTGTCACAATAGTCCTTGGGTGGTCCCCTTTAAAGTTTGTAATTTTTACGTTCTTACCTAATCCAAGATGGCTGCCAGCGTGGAGTACAGTTTAAAATAGGGACCCTATCGGAAATGCGTTCAAATGTCTTCTCCTCTGAACCCACTGAGCCAATTGGAACCAAACTTGGTTACAATAGTCTTAAGATGTTTTCCTTCAAAGTTTGTGATTTTTATGTTCATACCTCACTCAAGATGGCCGCCAGCAGGGAACATAGTTTAACATAGGGACCCTATGGGAAATGCATCCAAATATCTTCTCCTCTGAAACTACCAGGCCAAATTGAACCAAACTTGGTCACAATAGTCCTTGGGTGGTCCCCTTTAAAGTTTGTGATTTTAACGTTCTTACCTCATGCAAGATGGCCGCCAACGTGGAACATAGTTTAACATAGGGACTCTATGGGAAATGCATTCAAATGTCTTCTCCTCTGAACCTACTGAGCCAATTGGAACCAAACTTGGTTACAATTGTCCTTGGGTGATATCTTCCAAAGTTTGTACCTCATCCACGAATGAAAATTAACATCTGCTGAACTGCTTTATAGTATGAATGGGTAGTCTATAGGTGACAATGAATAAAACCAGTGACCAGGTGAGCGATACAGGCTCATGTGAGCCTCTAGTTATATTTTACTAAGTAAGAGAAGATTTAATTGGATGAAAGCAATCATATGACTTCAAAATAACTCGGATGTTTTAGCAAACAACCTCGATATGACATCACTGCGGGAACAACCCTGTTGTTTCCCGCTGAACAACCTGAATATTACGTCACAGAGAGAAACAACTCTATGGATTCTAAAAATCACAAGCAGATTATATCAGTCTTCTTTGTGAGATTAAAACCATAATAAGACCTCTTGATTTGGAATTAATGAAACTGTTTAAAATATAATAAAACAATTATGGCCCTCTGTTGACGTGAAAAATCCAGATTTGTCAACTCCCTCCTCGGGTTGACAAATCTAGATGTTTCCCTTAACAGCGGGTCATAATTGTATATTGTTTCTTAATCCTTTCTAATGGCGCACCAAGCCTCCCCTTTCATTGCGGTTGTGGAAATCATTGTGCAAATTTTCATTTGAATCACTGAACACTTTTGACTTGCAAGAAACCTTTTGTGGATTTGATTGCCGGAAAAAGTACTGGAGAATGCAAAAATCAAAAAACCCAAATTGTTCCATTCTGAAAAAAAGGAAAATAATTAATACAAGTGTTCACTTTGAAATAAATCTCGAAGGATAAAAGTAAAAAAAAATCAGAACAGCTATAGCTGATTTTTTTTGTACATTAAGAAAAAAGCGTAAGTGATATTCACACCTTTGAGAATAGAAAATGAATTGCAAATTGAAGTACACGCTGTAAAGCTGACACCCCACCGCAAGTTTTGCGCCTGTCCCAAGTCAGGAATACGTTGGTCATTGGCTTGTCCTTGTCTTCTTATAAAATTTTAGTTTCTTAATATTTGGGTTATTGGATATGGTTTGTTTCCATTGATTTATTCACTTTTTACCTTTTTGGGGCCATTTAGGGCTTGCTATATGGTGTGAGGTTCCTCACTGTGTTGAAGACCGTACGGTGACCCCTAGATGCTTTGTTTTGGGTCGTTTTAACCTGGATATGGGATGTTGTCTCCTTGACATTTACTCCATTTCCTTTCCTTTTCACACTTTGAAACAAACCGGGATCCTAAATTCAAATAAAGCAGAAAAGACATACGAGTACGCAGCGATGCAAAGCCATCAACAAAGGGTGAAAAGAAGATGGAAAAACAACTTAATTTAAGTTTCTATACTTGTATTTTAATTAATTAGGCATTCATCAAATATATTTATCATGGATTTTATGTGATATTGTGACAGTGCATATTTCGGAAATAAGTAGCAAAATCTTAATCCGCAGATTGTGTTTGATAATTTTTAGAACAGAAATATATCCCTTTCTTGATTTTATATAAAAAAAAAGCCTATTCCGCCGGTTATACAATTAAAACTCGGAAATATCGGTATGTGGACATTTTAACTTCAAATTATATTAATTGTTTTTCAGTAAAGATTTTGTTTTGGACATTTCATATAATACGATTAAGTTATTTAATTTACATGATTCTTATTGTTAATGTGGCATGGGAGTTTTTTTTTTTATTTATTCTTTCATGTTTCGGTTTAAATTAATTCCCCTTTTGTTCCAATAGATCAAAATATGTTCGTCGCACTTAAGACCGGACAGACCTGTTTATATTTTCGATTACACTATGAATCAACCAGGTGTTATAATTTTGAATCCGATAATTGTTTAACATAGCGGGAATTTACACGGAAATATATGTTAAGAAATAGTACTCCATCCTGGGCACCAAGCTCTACCTGAACTAGTTATCCTCAAGTAGAAATGTATCAGTCGAGAAATAACATGACGAGTGGATACTTGATTAACCAGCAATATGGAGATGGACTACCATTTACGACAACCGATATGGAATACCTTTGTAACAACGACTGTAGAATACCGAAGGAATAAAGGAGTGGAATTTACAAAAATCGAAGTCCAAAGATATGGCAAAAACGAGGCCGCTGAAAACAATGACGTTAGACACAGAAAACAATGACATTAGACAGATAAATAGCATAGAAATAGAAATCACAACATTCAAAACAAAGGCACTCACAT
>MJUU01009114.1:0-18850 GCA_002080025.1 Modiolus philippinarum
AGGTGCATTAACAAATTCGTTTTGCCCGACCCCGAAGGGCCCACGGCGGGTAACCGGAAGTAATCACTCGGCATATTTTTTACTCCTTGTATTGTTTTAAAATTATTCGTATTAGACTTTTCTGAAAAATATACGGGAATCGTTGTCATTTTTTATAACCTGAATATTTATTAGATAAAAAATTATGAGTGTATTTCAGGTAGGAGGGTGCATAATCGTTATGACAAGTAATAATGTTTGACTTTTATAACAAAAAATCAGTTAAAAAAATGCTTGCATATGATTTGACCAATCTAAAAAAAATAAAAACAAAGGTGTATGGTTTTTACGAAATACTTGATATTCAAGGGGAAATCGTATATTTATATTATCCTTTTAACAATATATTTGTTATAGAGAGAGTAACTGGTGATGAGTTATCAGACTTACTAGAAACATATAGGAATCAAAAGAATAGAACAAGAGATACACGTCAGTGCCTACGGCAGTGTTACGTATAACCCGTGTTATGTACCAAGTCTTTGTTTTACTTATAAAATGCTTAAACCGCAAGCAACGTAAAAAATGTGAGTAAAACCTACTTTTTATACCCCCCGCAAACAAAGTTTGGGGGGTATATAGGAATCACCCTGTCTGTCTGTCCGTCCGTCTGTCTGTCCTTTACTTCTGGAGTGCTTAAAGCAGAGTTTCAACCGTTGTAGAAACAAAAATCGTAAACACGTTATTTGTCACATGCTCCTGGATAGTAGTTAACAATGGCAAAAAGCCGCAGGTTTTCAAAAACGTTTTTGAAAACCTGCGGCTTTTTGCCATATCAACTACTAACACCTTTCATTATTATAGGTTTGACATTTATTTATACAAATATCCCGGTAACTATCAATCCCGATTTCCCGACAGGCAAAAGTGCCCTTTCTCTCATCCCGTTTTATTTCAATCCCGAATTCCCGGTTAATTTTCAGTAAATCCCGAATTCCCATTTTACTCCGCGATCCCGGCTTCCCGAAATGGTCTCCCCGAAACGGACCTGCTAACATTGGCACTAGGCTTATTACCGAATGTAATGTTTTAGGACAAAATGTGGCAGACTTCAAACATTTGTAAAATTTCTGAGGATTGCAAATTTGTATTTCCTGAAAATAATATTGCATTTTTATTATTTGTATTATTCATGGATTCTTCGATTGGTATTCCAATTAAAATACAGTACAAATGAGATACACATATAGAATTATACTGTAACAGAGAATCGGCTACAAGCTTTTCAAAAGCAAATTTCTAAGGTATATGGATTCTTTTAAAAATGAAGGAATGGTTCATGAGGGTCTATGTCTACACAGTGATTATGACCCGCACATATCGAGAATAAAGTTTGCCGTTCTACACATCAATATATTAATACAATATTTTTCAGAAACACAGGCACTTGTTTCTATCAATGGGAGGGGGTGTCGACCTTTACTTTTACATATTGGTCGACCCCCTGATAGAAGCAAGTGATTGTGTTCAGAAATCCCTCAAAGAAGTCCAGATGTGTTTTTTGATGTCTGTTGGGGAGAAAAACGAAGAAGAGAATATGTCAAATAGATAACTTGTTTACAGCGTAATGTTATAATAAACAACGCCATTGAATATATTATGATATCTCCATTGGCAAACGGTATGAAAATATTTTCAACAGTGTGCAAAAGTGTACAGTTTCTGTTATTTGGGGAGTATGACAATGATTAAAAAATTATAAATTAGTCCTACCCTGCGTACTGCTTAGTCGCTACCAACTGTACCCTTAGTCCTACCCTGATTTTTTGGTTATTGTTATTTTATTAAAAACACATAAGCTTACATATTTGAGACAAATAATGGTTAACATGGTTAGTACTGTAGTTTTCATTTACAAATGCCCATACACATATAAATATGATACAAATAGCATAAAATAATGAAGTTACTTTTCGTATGCATGCCTATTTTTGGTTTGTTTCGCACTATCCTCCGTGCAGTTAGTCGCTACACTGATTGCACGGTGTAGAGTTTCATCGAGGGTGACCCCTCTCCCTACAAAATAAGGGAAAATGTTAACTTGCTTAATGTTCACTTACCAAACCTAATTGGCGTAAAAAACTTATTATGCATTTGGGACCAAATAGAGAGAAATTGGACCTTTATATTGTGTCAATAAGTTAACATGCATATTGCTATTTACCTGTTCATGACGTTGAATTTAAAGTTTTTAAATCTTAAAAAAGGTTAATCGAATTAGCTTCAAAGAGCCATTCAGTCGATCAGTTTTCATAAATAATGAAATAATATCACTTTTACGGATGATTTACGATAGTTTACGTTTCACAGCAACTAGCTTTTTATAGTTCTTCTTTTGTAGGATAGAAACATGAGGTGTTCTATTTTGGTGGGGTTAATGTTTTTTATGACCTGTCCATTATTGCCCTGGGGAATAAGCGCCCCATCGACGATTTGCCTCTATATACGTATTTAGAACATATGGATTGTTCATATGTATATTCTCTATAGTTTTCACAATGCGATTGAGGATCGTGTAATACCAGATATATACTCAAGTTACGTAATAGCAAGGTTTTGCAACTGTCACGACGAATCTTTAAGGGTCATTACCGTGGTTTTACAGATCGTTTTAATGATTCTATTTCTCAAAAAGGAATAAACAATTTGTGTTGGGTTTAACACTGCCTAAGGTTTGTGGCGTTCTCGTCCTTTTCATTTTACTAGTACTTATTTCACCTATATTATGTTGTCTCTATTTGAGTTGTTGTATCTGAATCGTGAGGGGGAGGGGGTCTGAAGGGGTCTCATCAGAGAATCCCGACTTTATTTTTTCTCTAATTCCCGAAAACTACAAAGAAACTTTAAGACTGATGAAATCCCGATTATCGGTGATTTTATTTCCCGAAATCCATGACTTTAATCATAAAAATCCCGAAATCACGAGCTTAAAAACATCTAACCCGACATACCGAAAAGGGCTTCCTGCAATCGTCGTGTTTTGTATTTTTGATTTCAGATTTCTCTTCTCTTTTTGCTTTGATATTCGTTTGTCGATAAACGTATTTTCATATCAATGTTTACAGTGTTGTAAAATTTTGATGTAACGTCAATGTTTTGTTCCAATTACAACAATAAATGAAACGAAAGAAGAAAAAGCAACAATTCATAACAAGACTGGCCAATTAAATTACAGGTAAGCTTAAATCACCAATCTATATACAACCTCATTACGAATCTAAAATATCTTGATATACAAAATTCGATATAATGGCTGAATCATAATTTTTTCCCTCATTCGCAGCAATTGGTCCAAGGTGAATACGACTTTACGCAATAAGGTTTCCTGCTTTTATATGTTTCGAGATACTAATTTCAAAGAACCATAGGCTAATCAGCAAGGTCACAATAACAAAATCTCAGGATATAACACCATGGAACTACAGACTAGTGAATCAAACATATAATGGGTAAGACTTTTAGTATCAGACCAAGCCTGCTGAGTACGAGATGATTGAAATCTTACAAATAACAAAATACCGTACAAGAGTGTCCCGCATTTTTAATTGTGGTAGATTTTTTTCTTTACTGTAACAATCTCAGATATACATACTAAAATCCACAAAGAAACATAGGCATCATTCGTCTGTTTACATAAACAGTTAATAAAATAAAATCTGGATGTATAGTCAAGCGCGCCATAGTTCATGAGGCATAAAAAAGTACCTGTGTTTCCGGTAACATACTCTTCAAAATTAGGGTCGGTAGGTAGGCATTTTTTAAAATTTTTTTCAAAACTTTTTATATAGACATATAGAGAGTAACTTCTGGACTTTAACAGTGCTTCTTTAAAAATTTCCAAAAAAAAACCTTTAAGGTAGGCATTTTAACCCCTAATAATCTAGGGTCGGTAGGATTACCGGAAACACAGATTTTTTTTATTCTGCCTAAGACGATTTTTTTTATATTCCTGTAAAATTTTTACCTCAAATGAAAAACTAGTAACTAGGTAAAATATATTTATGATCACCAATGAGAACAGATATAGACTACACACACTAGTGTGTGATGAGCACCTAAATTGCCAGTAAACTGCAAGTGATGCAAGTGTTTTTTTTAATTGTACAGAGAAATCTCACACTGCTCAAATAGATATTTTTGTGTCTCAAAAGGTTAATGCTACAGATGGGAACTTTAGCGAGCATATTAAATGGAAGTTGAATTCATCTTTCCTACCATAAGGAGAATCTATATAATTCTTGTATGGATTGCTACAAAAATACCCAAGTCGCATAATAGACAATTAATTTTCTTATGCTGTACACGTGTTTCAAGAAGATACCTCTCAATAAGATAAACTGGAAAGCCATGATAAAAATAGTCAAAAGAAGTACTGATACCAAAAATATCAAAATAGGAGGCTAAATTCAGTACCAAAGTCATTCAACGAGCTAAAGACACGGAATGAAGCCTCGGTTTTTTTATGGGGTAAAAATTTTGATAACAGTAAATGTCAGAAAAGTCGGACCTCTGTGCTGGAGGATACCCTGGGAACGTCTGGTCCAGCAGCAGCGGCATCGACCCAGTTGTTTAAAAGTCCTAAAATACACTAATTGCATAATAGACATTAAATTTTGTTATGCTGCACACGTTGTACAAGGAGTGACCTTTCATCAGCAGCTTTCGCGGAAAGCCATAGTCCCAAAACAGTAAGAAAGAAACACTCATCACCAAAAAAAAATGTAAAAAGAAGGCCAAATCCAGAAAAATTGATGAATTTTTATTTTATGAAAGCTTATAAAAATAATGTTAAAACGTATCCATTTGATTTGATTTTTATTTTCAATCAAAAGTAGTGAGTCTGACGTCAGAATATAATAGAATTGCGAGGAAATAAAACTGAATTTATTATCCACTAAAAATATCAAGAAAGGCATTGTTATTGATATAAGACGCAAAGTTGGAACTCAAAAAGATGATTACATGCGAAAATTAATGTCTTGATACACAGAAACGGCTTTCATAGGTTAATGGTTTATCAGTTTCTTTCGTAGTCTATGATTATGTACAGCGCTAGAGTGTTTCAACAGCGACAATATTTTATAGAAAGTTTAAAAGAATAATATGGATAACTTTATGGCTGCCAAATGTGTAAATGATTCATGAGGGACTACTTTATAGTCAAGCAACACTTTTCACAAAATTTCTTACGATAAAAAATTAGTCGTAAGCTTTAATATTTTTTCTCTAATGAAATGTCGAGTTTAAACGGGTTTTAACCCTTTAGATTCAACGTATGTTGAATAAAGCCCCGTGCTATTTCCCTACCAAATCTATTCGGAATACAATTCTCAGTGTTTATCATTTATCATAAGGGAAACAGATTACACCACTTTATCCCGATTAATACCATATTTTATCCACTTCCGATTAGTTAAATTAAAAAAAATTAAAATGCTCGCAAAGCCTCGCAATTAGCAATTAGCGAATAGATGTATAAAAACATATTTAAAGTAACATCAAATCAGTAACTCAGGTAACTTCTAAAATACAATCTGATCTGTATTTATATAATAAAAGTAAATAAATAGCTGACACATACGGAAGCATGGAGGGGACATGTGAATCTTTTTTCTATCTCGTAGCCACGACTTCAGTCGTGGTTAAGTCGTGGCCTTGAGATAGCTATCTCGTTCCCACGACATACTTACTCGTGGCCACGAGATAGCTATCTCGTTCCAACGAGAAATTATTTCGNACTATTAATGATTCAGTAGAAGTTTTGGTTCATTTGGCCTAGTGGTTTCACGATTTTTGAAGGCGAGCAAACGACGGACGGACGGTCGACCGACGCCTAGTGGTGGAAACAGCCAAGCGAGCAAAAAAAAAAAACAAAACAAAAACAAAAACAAAACAAAAAAAAATGGGTCAGACCCACGGATATCCCTCTGGATCAGCAAATACAATCACAGAAAAATAATGTGCAGGGTTAGTCCTAAAATCTTTTTTTTTTACAATTCATGCAACAAAACAATTCATTAAGACAAACGTCAGAAATTTTTTCGTGAAGCATGGACATGATCATTTATATTCAAATGAAGGGGGAAATTTTGGCATGGGGGAAAAACTGCAATATGTACACGTATTCCAGGGGGAAAACGGCTCTGATCCAAAATTTCCTAGGGGGAAAAATTGGATCGATCCAGTTTTTACCGCGGGGGAAAACTTGCATTGGAGAAAATGGCTATATAACACCGGCAACGTCAAAATTAAAAAAAAAATCGAAATTCAACGTGTTTATTGACGTTATTGCGTTTAGTCTCCTGTGAGAGTTAAGAAATAATTCATGGGCGCCGGTGGTTTGTTGGAGATTTACATATGGGTGGCCATTATTTTCGTTAATATTTTACCCAGAGCGTAGCGTAGCGGAGCGAGGGGTAAAATAAACGAAAATAATGGACACCCATATGTAAATCGACTACAAACCACCGGCGAACATGAATTATTTCGATTCTAATATGACATTTCATGATCTGGGCGGACCTATAGTGTACACGGTAACTACAGCCATTACTTCAGATTTACTGACGTTTTTGTGCACAAAACATATTGTGACGTCGTCAATTTCAGCGTAAAGTCTGTTGAGAAGTTGCTCATAATGTTATTGGAGATTTTCATATGGCTAGTCGTCATGGTTTCCATTGTTCTCATATTAGAATGACAAATGACATTGAAACAGCATACAAACTTTTGATTTTTCTACTTTTTATACTACCCTGCCACACAATAAATTGAAAACAATAATTTCTGATTTGATACATCAATGTTTCTGCACTAAAACCGGAGAACGCAGATACACTTACTTAGTAGTAGGGAAAGACAAAACACATTTTGTAAAGAACCACACTGAGTCAAAAAAGAAGTGCACGGAGAATGACGTAATCAAAATGTTGGAATTTTTAAAAGATAATATTTTTGTCGAATTTGGAGGTCGCGCTTTTCAACAGACAATCAGGATTCCCATGGGAACTAACTGCGCGCCGCTTTTAGCTGATTTCTTTCTTTTCTCGTATGAGGCCAATTTTTACAAGGGCTAACACAGAAAAAGCAAAAACATTTAGCCCAGTCCTTTAATTTCAGCTTCCACTACATAGACGATGTACTTTCTCTTAATAATCCAAAATTCAACTTGAGCAATATTTACACCAGATCTATCCCAATGAGCTTGAAATTAAAGAGACTACTGACACACCTACTTCAGCTTCGTACTTAGATCTGTTTATATACATTGATGAAGATGGACGTTTGAAATCTAAGCTATATGACAAACGTGATGATTTTAACTTTCCAATTGTGAACTTTCCCCTTCTGAGCAGCAATATACCTACCTCTCCACCCTATGGAGTGTACATTTCACAGTTGATTCGTTACTGTCGCGCATGTAGTTTATACAGCGATTTTTTTAAAAGAGCAAATGTACTGTGCCAAAAGTTGCTTAGTCAGGGATTTGTTCAGCCTTTGTTGCTTTCATCCCTTCATTTGACTCAACCCTGGATTGACTCACTGATAGTGTGACGGGTGCCGGTAGCGGAGCAGGACATGCTTACCCATCCGGAACACCTGATGTCGCTCCCGGTTTTTATGGGAGTTCACACTGTCAGTACTTTAGTTTTTCGTGTTGTCTTGTATATCATACTGTATAATTTTATTTTTGTCTTCGTCAGTGATGTTTGTGCTACCGATTTGTCCTTGTGATTGTTTCAATACTATAGAGATTTACAAAAAAAGCTTTTCAAATTTTCACCATGGTACTGTTTGAGGGTTAGAGAAGTTACATTGGTTTTATTTTTGTCTAAGGGTTAGAAAATGACCGTTAACCAATCCGCTACCAAACTGACCTTTCAAAACACTATATGCCTCACTGATAGTGTGACGGGTGTCGCTAGCGGGACAGGACATGCTTACCCTTCCGGAGCACCTGATGTCACTCCCGGTTCATGAGAGTTCACACTATGAGTGCCTTAGTTTTTAATGTCGTCTTTTTATTTCCGTGTTTGTAGCTGTCTCACGTCCTTGTTTTGTCTTTGTTTTTCTCTGTTGCCGTTTTTGTCATGTCTTCAGGTTTGATTTTTGTAGTCTTCGCTTCCCTTGTTCCTTCGGTATTCTACTGCCGTGGTTTCGAACGTATCTTTGGGGGTAGACCTGGGGTAGGAGGAGAAAATTTTTATTGCTAACATAATTACTACAGGTATTATCAAAATTTTTAAATTGTAAAATTTTTTCCACACAGCAAATAAAGTTTAATTCTGTCATGAAAACAAACACCCAATATCCAGTTATTTACAATGAGTACATTTAACTCTAGATTTTTGCAATGCTGTTCAAAGATAATGATCTGTATGTAAAAGTCGGATTTTTTCCAAGGGAGGTAATTTATAGCACAGATTTAGCAATTCTAGTGATTTTTACCTGCTTTATTCTTAATTAAGAAAAAAAAATGGGACGGTAGAATTTTCTAATATTTTGATATATCTTACATATACTAGTCTTCTTTCTATTCTCAGTTTTTGGTGAAAATTAAACGATAGTATTTTTTACAAGAAGTGTTTAATAGTGATCAAAATAGAGTGAAAATTTCAGCCTATATTATTCAGAACACCCATGTATTTCAGTTCAAACTAGTTAAATTTACCATCATTATTAATGCTTACTTTCACACATGTCTTAACTACAAAATTTTGCATTTGAAATTTAAACCAAATACAAATTCAATTAGAGCCAATTTTATACACCACATTGAATCAAGTCCTGAACGGACCAAATAATATGAGGAAAATTGCCGAAAGTCGACATGAACATGTGTAGTTTTAACTAATGATTTTCAAAATCTTTTGAAAATTAAACGAGTGGGAAATTTTAGGCTTCCCCAGGTCTACCCCCTTAAATATGATTTTGTTTTTGCAGATTCATATCTACTTGAATATATTAAGATAACACATAATAAATCTAAAGCTAAATTAAACAGAAAACTAGGATTCCTGTGTTTGGATACAAACACAAAAGTCCGGATACAAACACAAAAGTCCGAACCTCCCATAGACACAGGAGATGGCTTTTTGAGTACGGCACAATCTAGACAACCCATCTGTGAAATTTCATTCAGTTCTTAGCACTTCGAATTTTCCCGCCTTTTCTCTTTATTCATGGCAACGGCAGCCGTTTTGAAACTTTTTGGCCTTAAATTGTGGTCTACAGTTTCTAGAATCCTTTGTGTAAAGTTTCATCTAATTTGGAACACTTTTAATGATCTCGAGAAATTGTTGACATTATTACAGCATCAGTAGCTGGACCAACTCTAGATAAATGCAGGACAAAGGTCGATTTGGCAAAAAACTCTGTTTACCGACTAGACGTATTTCAAAAGAGTACAGGAGTTGTCCATTCGGAACATAGTTCTTACCAGTACGTGAAACGAAAAACAAGATCAGATAAGTTATCTGAAGAAAACAGAAAATTGATTGTTCTTCCGATAATTCTAGACAAACCGGGAATAAAAATGACGTTAAACGAGTCAGAATTGCTCCACGAACGTAATGTAGCCATGCAGTTCAAATTCTCGAAAAAAAAACACAGAGCGAGGTCTTCTTAAGTTTTCAGCAGTCGTATCCTGAAATAAATAAAAGTCTCGCAAAGGACATTTGACAAATGGAAACCTTACTTTGTAAGGGCAGCCCGTTTAAAAGATCGTACAACTTGCTGTTGCAGGTATGTTTCATAGCATATCGAAAACAACTTGTAAAAGACAATTTAAATTGATGAGACAAACTTCAAATTATATTCGTCAATCAGTGAACTATGCGAGGAAACTCTTTGTTTAGTAGGGACCGGGGTGTACCGATTAGAAAGAAACTGTGCTGATTGCGGAGTTAAATCTGTTAAGTTTAGTCAGCCTGAACTTATGTAATGATTTTTACCTCTTCTCCCAGACTTTGTTGAAAAACTTATCCGTAACTTCACCTTGAAAAACTTTATGTAAACAATGTCACGTGACAGTTCCAAAAATACCCACTAAGCTATTACCGTAAATCCTGGCTTAAACATTACAAAGTACTGTTACTAGTATTTAAATCACAGGGCAAGCGTATNGTGATACGTATCGATATACGTATCGTCTTCTGATTTCTTAGTTTGATTACATTTTTAAATCTTCATCTTTTAACTATTTTATGTGATAAAATAGTAAAATATTCCTTAGTGAGACAAGAGAGTTAGTTTTCATGTAGCTTAATAAATTTGTTTGTCCTTTTTCTGACTTTTCCATACCAAAATCAGAAAATTTCGAGAATTTAGGTGGTACTGAATCTGAAATTTTAGCAGAAATCAGAAAACGATACGTATCGATACGATGGATTCCGTATCGATATACCTAGTTTGTTGAAAAATACCGCGATATATCGATATATCGGTGTATCGATACACCCCTATTTATTATTTGACCAGTGAATCCTTCAAATTTATTGCCTATATTAGAATTGTAATCAAATAACAAAAATAGTTTTATTTACCGACGACACCCTGAATTCTTATACACAAAGGTACTTAGACATTTTTTGTCAAAATCCGAATATTACATACTATAATAGTGTTTGTTTGTCTCATGTACATTTACTCCATATCCTTTCATGGTTTATTTATTTATTTGTATATTTGTCTCCTTTTTTGTTTTGTCACGTACAAATGTAACCTGTCCTTGTTCAATCTTATCATTCACGCCAAAAATGGTCAATATTTGACACAAATGTTGTAAATTCTGATAATTCTGTTTAATTTCCGTCCATGCTAATATACAATTAAACATATAAACCTATGTATTGATAAAATGTCACTTTCACAAAGTATTTAGCTTAACTAAAATATACAAATATCTACAACGTCATAATACAAAGGAGTTAAATTGCTCGCAGAGAATAACACCCAATACACAACCTACATTACCATGATACAAAAGAACGGTCGATTGCCCTAATATATTATGTACATACTCTGGTATTTCACAAAAGACAAGTTTTAAATGAATTACTTTACACGAAAACGTTTCGACAATCATAACTTATATACTAAACATAAAGTTTTACGTTCTTTAAAGAAGTACAAATGCATGCATTGACAATAAATCCATAAAGAATCTTTTGTCAATCTTATTGTATAGGTTAATGGTTGGATTTAGTAGAAGTTTTCTATTTGAATGGATTCAACTTGCGGATAATTTTCTATGTAAAATGGATATGGTTTGATTTTATGGAGATGTTTCAAAATTGTCTTTGTAAGTAGATTTCTTGCATACACGACAGAGTACAGATTTTAAAAATGTCATGAAGCCTTAATAATAGCTAATTTCTTTTAACAAATGCTTTATAATAAATTCATTTGAGATTGATCGAAACACTTGTTTCGGAAACGACTTTGCTTTATATGGACTTGTCTATATGTTGTAATTGTCCAATTGCTGAGGGCAGGGCCACGGATGACAGTGATCCTAGGAACACTTTTCCATTTAATGTTAAGTTTGTTTACGAACTAAGAAACATGGATGTAGCGTTGCTCGACATCTAGCAATGAATTCCGCTAGGGGCCGTCTTGAACTTACCATTAGGTATGAGTAATGCTCATAGTTAAAGGCATCATGTTGACTTCAAGGTGAAGAACAACAATAAAAAGAGTTGTTCCATTGATTAGTTTTACCATGTATTTGTAGAGACTTTGTCTCATTTGCATTTACTCCATATTCCTTCATTGTTAACATTATTTTTGTCTTTGAAAGACATATGAAAGATATCGTAGTTGCAATGTAGAATACAGGAGTATGTACATACATAACGTTTAACAATTTAGTTGAAATATATGTGAAATTCTTTTTTAATTCCTTCAGTTATATTGATTGGTACTTGATATAAATCAGAAAATAAGAAAAGTCTTTGAGAGAAGTAAGAGAAGTGTAAGTGAGAACGGAACCGCCACACAAAAAATGTCCGAAGACAATTCCGGCATCAGAAATACAAATTAAATTTAGGGACATCACACAAGTACGACACATACAGATGAACAACACGAACCAAATATCAGGTGCACTGGTAAATATGAAAAAGAAAGGAAATGAGGTAAATGTCAAGGAGACAACATCCCATCTCCAGGTTAAAACGACCCAATTAAAGCATCTAGGGATCATCGTACGGTTCTCAACACAGTGAGGAACCTCGCACCATTTAGCAAGCCCTAAAAGGTCCCCAAAAAGTAAAATAATGAATAAATCAATGGAAACAACCACATCCAATAACCCGAATATCAAAAAACTACAAGTTTATAAAAAAAACAAGGACAAGCCAATGACCAACATATTCCTGACTTGGGACAGGCGCAAAAATTGCGGTAGGGTTAAACTCGTTTTCTTGGATCCAAACTCTTTCCCTGTGTGTGGCGAATGGCTAAAAAATAAATACACGAAAAGACTGACAGTAAAAACTAGAAAAAAGTCCAACTTACATTTACTATTAAGTACATAAAACATGAAGACAATACACACGGATACTGTCCTGACAAATGCTCGCAGTTACTGACAGCTAGCTAAGGACATAATTTCCGTTGACTATGATATCAAGCCTTCTTACATATGAAACTTCAATTGGCGAATGAAAATGAAATACTTCTAAATAGATTTCGTATAACAACATCATCAATTATGAAAGAAGAAAATGCCAAATACTGCCAATATGAAAAATGTTCTGATTTATTTATGGTGTAAAGCATTTAGGGACTTATCAATATCTTTGCCAACAAAAACCAGAAGTAAAGATTTAACAACAGTGCTGTATTTATATCCTAAGTTTGTTCAACGGATTAAAAAGTTTGGAAGGACAATTTTTGAATTTATGCGCTTTGTAAATGATATTTCCATTGAAGTTTAGATGTGAAATGCCCTGTTGTACAAGAGCCCTGCATGTAGAACCAAATTTCTGTAATAAGTAAATGTATCTATGATAAAATTTAGAGAATTTTTTATCAAATTTATGATATCCAAATTCTTGATGCAGAAGTTTTTCAGTAAGCCAAAAATTTCGGTCGTTGAAGTCAGAAACGGCATCACTACATACTCGTGCATTTCGAACAAGTTGTGAAATGTAGACCCCGTAAGAAGGGGCCAACGGAACATCGCCGTCGAGGTGGGAAAATTAACTATAGGGAAAGAGAAATCATCCCTTTTATCATTAAAAAAAACTTTTTAACAATGAGAAATCTTTACCTCTTGTTTCAAAAAAGATCAATATCAAAACAGTAAGCCAGATTCATGCAGCCTTTTGAATACTGGGAACATTATTCAGACTATATAAATCCATAAAAAAAGCAGAATTACTTGCAATTTAGACATTCATAAAACTGTCTACTTCTGAAGTTCTATCTAAGATATCTTTATTTTTTATTATCACTGTTTAAGTAAGTCTCAAGATGAAGTACAACAATAAAATCGTTTTTTACCATATTTTTGTAGAGACTTTGTCTCATGTGCATTTACTCCATATCCATTCATTCATTTTATACTACAAAGCAGCGCATCGGTGACAAGTTCAGCATTTAAAATCGTAGAGATGAATAATTTTATTTGTAGATTGTTTAAGACAAAATATCAATAAAATATTAAAAAACTCAAAAATACCCAAAACACAAGAAAGGTTAGGTCTTTCGAAGGGGTAAGCATTGTATGTTTTACCCTTGACAAGCATTCGGACACATAACTATGATCTACTATGACACGAGTTTATGAGATACAGATTTCCACATTGTACCACAAGGGAATTTTCAGTATGCACTCACATCTATAGTAAATCTGCTCACCAGAGAAGGCTTTAATTTGTATTGTAACATTGCAAATCATTTGATTTGACAGTCTTTATTCATCGACTATGAAACTTATTCTAGTTTTTCCAAAAGCCAAGGAGCCGGGATGTTTCTTGACCAAATTATGGAAATAAACAATTTCGATTTTCAAATCAAAGCGTAACATATCTTCAAATATAAAAGAAAATTATTTGTTATATTTTAACAGGGTTTCAATAGTTATAAGACACATTAAACTGTTGAATGGCAAACACTATCGCGAGTTACTTTGTGCATTGATAAATAAAATTCAATAGCCACATGTAAGATATTTTTTCATTGTAAAATATTCAAATACATTACACACGAAATTAATGTCATTAATTGCTTTATTGACTTTTTTGTAGAATTGTAATGCCAGAGCCGTTTAGTCATTTTCAAAACAGAGGTAAGTAAATTAATAGTATAAAAAATTAAAGTTTGATACACATTTCCATTTAAATAGTCACCAATCTAAAAGCTTGCTTAAGTAGTCCCAATATAAATCTAATTGCTGGTTCTTTAACACCTGGCAAAACCCCTTATAGATGTATGTAAAAAAAAACAAAAATACTGTGTAAATTAATCAGCTATATTTCAATATGTCACATTCGATAATTTCTATTCCTTTTAATTTGCACAGGGACTAAATCGCAATCAATTGCGTCCAATTTGCGACGAACTCTCTTCCAAGCAATGCAACTTTTATTTTTTTTCCGAGTCCCGAGAACTTGGGCAGTAGCATTTTCCGAGATTAATAATGGAAGGCAATTAACTTGGGTATTTTTCTAGTGCATCTCACAAGACAGGAATGCATAGATAGATTTGCCCGAAACTGGTTAAAATGATTTACCAGGAATCAAAATCCTATCTATAAGAATGACATACGTGGTATCTATTGTGTTTTTGTATATTCTCTAAAGACGAGATAAATGTTACTAAATTACCTTAAATTGACGATTAACTGCCATAGTTAGTTGTAATTGATTATACATTCTACTGGAAAATTCGGGGAGACCAGTCCGTGTTGTTTTAACACCTATCATTTTAACTTAATTGGTTGCCAAACAGAAAACTTATGTTTCAAAGATATTCGCTGGTCAAGTTTGGTATGTAAATAAGATTTTCCATAGTCCCTGGTTAAATCCATTAAAAAGTTTGATAATTTCTTTAAAACTTTTCAAGGGCCTAGCAAGGTTTCATTAAATACTATTTATGTTGTCACATTCATTCACGAAAAAAAACATTGCTTATGTTTACATTATGAAAAAATCAGTGGAAATGAGTTCCCCACCAAATCTGTAATCTCTTACAACTAAAAAAAAGTTTCTGCATATGCGCATTTCGACAACTTATGTCTGTTCAGTGCAGATCAAATGCATGAAATGATCATCACAGTACTAAGTAAAAAGAATCTTAGATCAGATCGGAACGAAGCTTCAAATTTTTCCATAAGGTACTGATATCTATTAAAGAAAAATTTTAATAATCGTATGAGACGGAATTAATAAGGCGGTTACGGAGATGGCTATGTCTAATGAGAAAGTCTTTATAATTTGTGCTACCTCTCGTGTAACGAAATAACTGTGAAATATACACTCCGTAAGCAGGAGGAGCTGGAATATTACTCTCTATGTAAGGGAAAATGATCATTTTGAAATAAAAATCGTCCCTTTTGTCGTAAATTTTAGTAATGAGATAACCATTTTCGT
Source organism: Modiolus philippinarum (assembly GCA_002080025.1). Lineage (NCBI taxonomy): Eukaryota > Metazoa > Mollusca > Bivalvia > Mytilida > Modiolidae > Modiolus > Modiolus philippinarum. Next base: position 15,639 of record MJUU01009114.1, read on the forward strand.
CAAATTCGAGATGTAAAGGATATGGAGTAGTAAGTCCAAAAACAGATGTAGATTTTGTGCTTCCTGTCGTTTACTGTATTTCTAGTTCTGGCGGATATATTAATGGGATCCATTTAGCAAAAGATGCGTAATTGATGAGGAGTATCATCAATATATCTGTAAGTGAATTATCTAGCATCTTTTATGATGTTACACGAGTCCATGAATTCAGTCTCTATATACATTACAGTTATGGTGTTCTTGTTCTCATATGGATGCCCTATCATACTTTTATATTTTGGCTTTTTAATTTTTTTTGTAATTTAAAATTGTTTTTCTGCCACCTGTTTAATGTGCCCACGTCTCATGATTTGATTATGCCAAGTTTTCTTACTATCGGATCAATGAGTGCCTTGTGGTTGTTTTAAATGTTGTAATCGTCATCTGTTAGTCCTTTTGTCGGACAATGGATGACAGAGATTGTAAGAACATTTTTCCAGTTAAGTTGATATTTGTTGACGATCCCGCAGGGTAAAAAAGCTTGAATGTAGCGTTTCTCGATAATAAGCAATGAATTCCGCTGAAACTGGTGCTAGGGGTCGTCTTGAACTTGTTATGAGGTATGAGTAAAGCTCATTGTTGAAGGTCTCATAGTGACTTCAAGATGGAAGAACAACAATAAAAGCGTTGTTCCATTGCTTAGTGTTACCATGTATTTGTAGAGACTTTGTCTCATTTGCATTTACTCCATATCCCTTCACTGTTAATCGTAAGAATATAAAAACAAGTCTGCGAACAGAGCAGCACAAGTAGTGCCCATTGGTATGCAAACTTTCTGTTGATAAATAGCCCCTCAAACTGTGACAAATATATTATCAATTAGAATTTCTGGTGCTTGAATAAATGGCAAAAATAACAATATGCAAATGAGCTTGTAAATATCAAAGATAAATAGGAAAAAAGAAGGGAAACGGGGAATGTGTCAAAGACTGTTTTGACATGAACTTCTGCGATTGCCTGCAATTTTTATATAGTTTTGTAGTTTTTAGGGAGATCATAAAACAAAACCTTTTACGATTGTATGGAACAAAATTATGGATTTAGAGTAAATGTTATTGTTTTGTTATTTTCAAAAAATTTGTTTCTTTTGTCCGTTTATCTAATTAAAAAAACGAAAAAAAATAATAATAAGCAAAACAAGCAAATTGTATTTTTATTTTAGCTCACCTGGCTATGCCAGGGTGAGCTTTTGCCATCACTTGGCGTCCGGCGTCCGTCGTCCGTCCGTCCGTCCGTCGTAAACTTTTCATTCAAAGATCTTCTCCTCTGAAACTACTGAGCCAATTGGAACCAAACTTGGTCACAATAGTCCTTGGGTGGTCCCCTTCAAAAAAGGTATCCGGCATGTCCATACCTAATCCAAGATGGCCGCCAGCGGGGAACATAGTTTTAACATTGGACCCTATGGAAAAGACATTCAAAGATCTTCTTCTCAGAAACTACCAGTCCAATTATAACCAAACTTAGACATAATGGTCCTTAGATGGTCCCTTCCAAAAAATCCGTATCTAATCCAAGATGGCCGCCAGCGGGGAACATAGTTTTAACATTGGACTCTATGGAATTACATTCAAAGATCTTCTTCTCAGAAACTACCAGTCCAATTATAACCAAACTTTGTCACAATGGTCCTTAGATGGTCCCTTCCAAAAAAGGTATCCGACAGGTCCGTACCTAATCCAAGATGGCCGCCAAAGGGGAACATAGTTATAACATTGGACCATATGGAAATTACATTCAAAGATCTTCTTCTCAGAAACTACCAGTCCAATTATAACCAAACTTAGTCATAATGGTCCTTAGATGGTCCCTTTCAAAAAAAAATATCCGACAGGTCTGTACCTAATCCAAGATGGCCGCCAGCGGGGAACATAGTTTTAACATTGAACCAAATGGAAAAGACATTCAAAGATCTTCTTCTCAGAAACTACCAGTCCAATTATAACCAAACTTAGACACAATGGTCCTTAGATGGTCCCTTCCAAAAAAGGTATCCAACAGGTCTGTACCTAATCCTAGATGGCTGCCAACGGGGAACATAGTTTTAACATTGGACCCTAAGGAAATTACATTCAAAGATCTTCTTCTCGGAAACTAACTGTCCAATACAAACTAAACTAAGCCACAATGGCACTTAGATGGCCCCTTCCCAAAAAGGTATCCGGAAGGTGCGTACCTAATCCAAGATGGCTGCCAATAGGAACACAGTTTTAACATCGGACCCTATGGAAAAGACATTCAAAGATCATCTTCTCAGAAACTACTAGTCCAAATAAAACTAAACTTAGCCACAATGGTCCCTAGATGGTCCCATTCATAAAAGGTATCTGGCAGGTATGTATTTTATCCAAGATGGCCGCCAGCAGGAACATAGTTGTAACATTGGACCCTATGGAAAAGACATTCAAAGATCTTCTCAGAAACTACTAGTACAATTAAAACTAAACTAGGCCGCAATAGTCCTTAGTTGGTCCCTTCCAAAAAAGTTAGCCGGCAGGTCCATACCTCATCCAAGATGGCTGCCAGCGGGGAACATAGTTTTAACATTGGACCCTATGGTAAATACATTCAAAGATCTTCTCAGAAACTACTTGTCAAATTAAAACTATACTAAGCCTTAATGGTCCTTAGATGGTCCCATCCAAAAAGTTGTCTTGCGTGTATGTACCTCATCCAAGATGGCCGCCAGCGAGAACAAAGTTTTAACATTGGACCCTATGGAAAAGACATTCAAAGATCTTCTTTTCAGAAACTACAAGTCCAATTAGAACCAAACTTAGTCACAATGACCCAGGGATGGTCCTTTCCAAAAAAAAGTATCTTGCAGGTCTCTACCTCATCCAAGATGGCCGCCAGCGGGAACATAGTTTTAACATTGAACCCTGTGGAATATACATTCAAAGATCTTCTTCTCAGGAACTACTGGTCCAATTAGAACCAAACTAAGCCAAAAATTTTGGTTCTTAGGTGGTCCCATTCAAAAAATGTATCTGGCAGGTTCATACCTCATCCAAGGTGGCCACCATCTGGAACATAGTTTTTACATTGGCCCTATTGATTTTAAGGTGAACCTCTGCCCATTTTTTTTTTTTTATTTTTATTTGAATTTTGGTCTGAATGTTTCAATTTCAGCATTATGTATTACCTTGATTATAAGGGGAACCCCTGCCCAA
>MJUU01009114.1:19440-34023 GCA_002080025.1 Modiolus philippinarum
ATCCAAGATGGCCGCCAGCAGGAACATAGTTGTAACATTGGACCCTATGGAAAAGACATTCAAAGATCTTCTCAGAAACTACTAGTCCAATTAAAACTAAACTAGGCCGCAATAGTCCTTAGATGGTCCCTTCCAAAAAGTTAGCCGGCAGGTCCATACCTCATCCAAGATGGCTGCCAGCGGGGAACATAGTTTTAACATTGGACCCTATAGTAAATACATTCAAAGATCTTCTCAGAAACTACTTGTCAAATTAAAACTATACTAAGCCTTAGTGGTCCTTAGATGGTCCCATCCAAAAAGTTATCTTGCGTGTATGTACCTCATCCAAGATGGCCGCCAGCGGGAACAAAGTTTTAACATTGGACCCTATGGAAAAGACATTCAAAGATCTTCTTTTCAGAAACTACAAGTCCAATTAGAACCAAACTTAGTCACAATGGCCCATGGATGGTCCCTTCCAAAAAAAGTATCTTGCAGGTCTCTACCTCATCCAAGATGGCCGCCAGCGGGAACATAGTTTTAACATTGAACCCTATGGAATATACATTCAAAGATCTTCTTCTCAGGAACTACTGGTCCAATTAGAACCAAACTAAGCCAAAAATTTTGGTTCTTAGGTGGTCCCATCCAAAAAAATGTATCTGACAGGTTCATACCTCATCCAAGATGGCCACCATCTGGAACATAGTTTTTACATTGGCCCTATTGATTTTAAGGGGAACCTCTGCCCATTTTTGTTTTGAATTTTTATTTGAATTTTGGTCTGAATGTTTCAATTTCAGCATCATGTAGTACCTTGATTATAAGGGGAACCCCTGCCCAATTTTTTTAATGGTGTTCTGTTATGGGTTGTAATGGATGGTGGATTTTTCGGTTGCCATGGAAACCAAACAAGAATACTGTAATTTTAGAAAAAAAGTATTCTGCTAAATTTTATGTTTTATTTTTCCTATTGGAAATGCCTTTTATCTATGTCAGCCATGGTCCAGGTGAGCGATACAGGCTCTNTTGTTTTTTTTTTTGTTTTTTTTTTTTGGCTTGCATTTTAGATAAACACCGACTTTTCCTGAAACTGGAATACCTTCTCTTGCACAAGAAATCATACATTATGTTTTGCTCACATTGATAAATAACAAATTACGAAGTTACTGTAAATACATTTTATTTTATTACTTGAATAAATGAAAATAAATGTTTTTCAACTACCTATAATTATCAATACAGAGACAGGCAACTATGCATGATATTAAAGGTAAGGTCAAAGGTAAAAGGGCAACATATTCACTTCTCTTTTAACTCAACTTTGGTCTTCTTTGCCTTTTTAATTCGTATGCTGTATTAATATTTTCAACTCATATCTTCGAGGGAGTATGCTTCACTTCCAAAGTATATAACGTTGACAATATAGCTGTAGAAAAATTAAGTTAACACCACTAAAGTACGCACAATGAAATTTGCCAGAGCTTAAATCGCTGTAGATATTTTATTTTAAATAAGACCACAATAACATTTCTCGCTACTCTTGGTATATTTACCGAAATAGTCAAAGTTTAAAAAAAAGTATTTTCTACAGACCTTAATGTTAATTTGACTCTAATTTTAAAGAAATTCGATGTGGGAGTGATTGATGAATGATTTACGCAAACAAACAAACCAAAATTAATTTTCCATTAGTGTATGCCATGTCATCCTCTAACATTTACTTAAAAAAAATCGCGGCAAATTTCGTTGCGACTACTTCAACTGTAGATGTATAAAGTTAACATTACTAAATGTGGAAATATAAAGTTATGCCCACTAAATGTAAATGCAATCACCAGTAATTATATATGCAAAAATATAAGATTATCACCAAAATGTAGAAGTATTAAATTAACATCACTTCTCGTATGATTCACCCTTTATACAAACTATTTGCATGAATAGTTATTTTATGTTACACAACGAGATCTTGAAGCTGAAGTTAGACATAAAATAGTGGTATCTCTTTTATTGGTATGGCGTGCTATCACTTTTTCGATGTTACTATTGGCCCATGTTGAGATTTTATTGGCAGTGATTAACGTTACTTAGTAACGTTCTTGAAACAAAATGTTCAGCGACATCACAAGTCAACAAACACAGAGCAGCAATTCGGTACTGAAAAACGTTAAAAAAATAGGTTTAATAACTGGATAGAAGTGTAGATCAATTTTTAAGCCGGTTTTCCACCATGAAGTCTGCCAGAGGAAAGTCTTGGTAATTGCAGTACATTTTATGGACTTGAAAGAAATTCTTGAGAAATCTCTTCGTGACAAGATTCCCGAAAAAGTCTCTTAATTCTATTTGGTAGTCTGCTACCTCAGTATTTTTAAAAGCTTTTCAATTATGATAAATATGAATTATTTTAAGTGTATTTTGTCCAAATGTCCGATGATCATCTAATTAAAATATTGATGCTATGATTTTTTTTGTTTTCCTCCTTCTTTGTTGTGATTGTACAAAAAAAAATCATGACTGTTATTAAGTCTATGTTTTATATCTTAATCCCTGATATCACTAACATTTCTTAATGATTTAACAGGAACATTTTGAAATTAAGTTAGCCAATCAATCGAACATCATTAGCAGAGTCTGGTTTCCTCACATCAATCAATCGATCAAGCAATTACCAGGGTCGCGCTCGATTGGCTGTGCAGAACATGTGCAGTACAGAGTGTTTTGCACAGACGAATCGAATGTCACAGAACAGGAAGTCGCGCTCTCTATGATGAAAGGCAAAAGGCGGGAAATATTTCTGAAATAAAACTTGAAATCAAACTGTAGATGAAAAATATATTGTCACATTTACGTCACTTTATACGATACTTTGTGTTTTACTGTGCTCATAATGCAAATTTTGATGTGAAAAGGATCAGAAAATGCTAAACTGGTGTATTTCTTTTAAGGTCCTGTTCCATGACACTTTATTCCTGTTCTAACAGTGTAGTACGCCCTTTTACATTTCTTTATTTCAATAGCACTGAAATCCTTCGCTCACATTCAGAGAGTTGTTGACATCAATATATATATGTTATTAATCAATTTCATACTTATAACAATCAAGAAAGTAATTTCAGTTTGTCAAGAACTTGCAAAATGTTGAAATCAAAACATTTGGCTTCCATCTTGGTCACGTGACTGTTCCACTCACACCACCTTTCCAGTCGATACAGACGGAACTGTGCAGTACAGGTGTTCCGAATCACTCGTTTGCTGTACTGCATGTCCATCACACAATTCGCAGGCCAATCGAATGCGACCTAAGAGACGGTGATTGTGGTGTCCATCCGTTCGTTCGTAGGTTCGTCCGTCCGCCCATCATAGGGTACTTACTTTATGGCGACATGATGAAATTCATTGCAACTTTCACAGAATGTTGAGTATACATTGCCATTGTGCACCATTTATTTGAAAATATATTTTGATTTTTTTCTTTTTTTTGTTGGATGTTTTATTTCTTTAATCAAATTGGGGGTGGTGTATATATTAGCGAGCTTTGCTCACAGATTTCTAGTTTCTTCTTGTAATATGATATCAATTGAATTTAAAAACTCGAGAAATTGCTTATATTTTAGTAATGCTAATTTATTTAGTTAATTACATTTGCAAACTAATGAGCCCAACCCTGGTGTCCACACATCAACGAACCAATCAAACACATTGTTAACAGAGTATGGTTTCCACACCGTCAATAAACCAATCAAACACATTAGTAGCAGAGTCTGGTTTCCACACATCAATAAACCAATCAAACACATTGTTAACAGAGTATGGTTTCCATACCGTCAATAAACCAATCAAACACATTGTTAACAGAGTATGGTTTCCACACCGTCAATAAACCAATCAAACACATTAGTAGTAGCAGAGTCTGGTTTCCACACATCAATAAACCAATCAAACACATTAGTAGCAGAGTCTGGTTTCCACACATCAATAAACCAATCAAACACATTAGTAGCAGAGTCTGATTTCCACACATCAATAAACCAATCAAACACATTAGTAGCAGAGTCTGGTTTCCACACATCAATAAATCAATCAAACACATTAGTAGCAGAGTCTGGTTTCCACAAGAATAAACCAATCAAACACATTAGTAGTAGAGTCATCATACACATTAGTAGCAAAGTCTGGTTCCCACACACCAATAAACCAATCAAACACATAACTGACAGAATCTGGTTTCCACACATCAATAAACAAATCAAACACATTAGTAGCAGAGTCTGGTTTCCACACATCAATAAACCAATCAAACACATTAGTAGCAGAGTCTGGTTTCCACACATCAATAAACCAATCTTAAACATTAGTAGCAGAGTCTGGTTTCCACGCATCAATAAACCAATCAAACACATTAGTAGCAGAGTATGGTTTCCACACATCAATAAACCAATCCAACACACTAGTAGCAGTCTGGTTTCCACACATCAATAAACCAATCAAACACATAACTGACAGAGTTTGGTTTCCACACGTCATTTAAACAATCAAACAAGTTACTAACAGAGTCTTGTTTCCACACATCAAATAACCATTACCGACTCTAGGGTCCAAAAATCAAACAATCAATTAATTCCGGAGCACCTGATGATACCTCAGTGTTTATAGGGGTTCACACTGCTACTGCTTTAGTTTTGTAGCGTTCTTGTTCATTTTTATTTGTTTTGTCTTTATCATACTGTCTCAATTCGTGTTGCTGTGAATTGCCGTGATTTTGAATTTATGATTTTAGAATTTCCCCTTTCCACGTTCTTGCTTCGGTAATCGTTTGCCAATGTATTTCATAACAAGGAAAAGTATTGTTTCCACAAATCATTCAACCAATCAAACACATAACTGACATAATCTGGTTTCACCACATCAATCAATCAATCAGTCAGTCAGTCACATTTCTTACAGAAGCTGTCTTACACACATCAATCAATCAGTCAGTCACATTGCTTACAGAAGCTGGCTTACACATATCAATCAATCAGTCAGTTACATTGCTTACAGAAGTTTGCTTATACACATTAATCAATCAGTCAGTCACATTGCTTACAGAATATGGCTTACACATATCAATCAAGCAATCAATCAAATTGCTAACAATATCTTGTTTCCACACACTCAAATGAACAGTTCAAAGTAAAGCTTTATATATATATTAAGATGACAGTTGATCAAAATTTCTGTTCTTTTTAACTTTCATCGATATGAGGAGTAAGGTATCCAGATTTATTGTATTAACTCTGCTTAAAACAACGACAGCAGAATGCCGAAGGAACAAGGGAAGTAATGATAAACAAAAACCAAAGTCCAAAGACATTGCAAAAATGGCAACATAGAAAAACAAGGACAAACAAGGACGCGAGACAGCCACAAGAGACGACATAAAGAAATAAAGAGTCCTATGAAAACTGGGAGTGACATCAGGTGCTCAAGAACGGTAATCATGTCCTGCTCCTCTAAGCGGCACCCGTCACACTATCAGTGAGTCAATCAAGGGTTAAGTCAAAACTGGTTATGTCAAATCCGTTAAGACGTGAAATCTAGCTTAAAATGTCCGTTTTCGTTTGGGACACAGACACGTCATATCTGTCAATGATGTCATGATGACGACCATAGAATTTCTGAAGGGATGAAAGTAACAAAGGCTGTAATTTATGTACTCTGTAAATAAAAGATGGAGTACGATATAATGTTTAGATAATACGGCAGCTTTTTAATTTTTTGTTTTGTTTTTGTTTTTCTGATCAAATATTGATCTTTTTCGAAAAGATAAAATCGGAAAAATAAAACATATATTGAAACACACTGAGTCAAGCAAGAAATACAATGTTTATAACATGTTTAAGAATTTTGGTCGACAACATATGCGTTGAAGATTTGGCCACTTTCTCAACAGACAATAGCGATTCCAATGGGAACCGGTAATTGGGATTGCAATTGGAATAAGTTGTGCGCCACTTTGAGCCTTTCCTTTATTCGTGTGCAGATGAAGTTTTCACAAGGGCATTTTCAATAAAAAAGATAAATAAAAACCAACCAGTCAAGTCATTGATTTCAGCTTCCGATATATATTCTCTTCAAAACACAAGATTAAAAAAGAATATAAACATCACATCTATCCAAGTGAGCTTGAAATTAAAGAGGCAATTGATACACCCAATTCTGCTTCATACCTTGACCTTTTGTTATAAATTGATGGGCATGGACAGCTGAAATCTAGCCTACACAACAAACGTGATTATTTTAACTTCCCAGTTGTAAAATTTTCTTTTTTAGCAACAATATACCTTCTTCCCCAGCGTACACAGATTGTTTCTGTAATAAGCACTTTATGCCACTCTCGGGTTTCTGACAGGTCACACCGTGAGTGCTTCAGTTTTAAATATTATATTTACTGAATTTTGGCTTCTCTATTTAGATCCTTTTGGTTTTTATTCTTTATCAGCTTTTAAACGTATTTGGTTAATGGACTTCCAAATATTTTACTGAAGAGACATGAGTTGTCGATATGCGCATATGCAGAAACTAAATTAACAGTTACCTTGGTATTTCATTATTTGTTATGCTCGTATGTTTTGTGGGTGTCGTGTATTTTGACCTCTGTCCTCTTGGATAAACCAAGTTATAAACGAACAAAACATTTTACCGTCATTGTAGTTGAAACTTTGGTAACCTGAGGAGAAACATGATAGACTATTCCGAATTTTACATACAATGTAAAATGATGTCCAATCATCTAAACACAAAAAACCGAATTAATCGTTTAAATGAATGTTTACGATTTTTGTCCTTTTATAGTGTATGGGATATCTAATTTTCTGTCTTCAAACTGTTATATAAAATAATATTGTGATGATCTGAATCACACTGGTAAATTGCTGGCTAGTTTTTTTAATTATATTTTATTATTGCTTTATATTTCAGATTATGTATGGATAACCGGACTCTGTGTATCAATTTTAATTGTTGTTGTTGTTCTTGCCATAATATTTATTTATGCCTATTTAAAATGGCGGAAGGAACATGTGAACAAAAATCGGATAGCAGTTCGGAAGAAAGGAGGGAAAGGTGGCAAAATACCATATCCAATATAGAAATGCATATATCATATTAGACTTAAATCTCAATCATTAATTTGTGAAGATACTGTTTTTTATAATTAAAAATTTTTGATAGTGTTTTAATTAGCATTACATTTTTTGCTGTTATATATGTAAGAGTTAGAACATCCATTTTTGCAACTTTCATAGACCACCTTTTTTTAGTATTATATAATTTAAACCTCCTCACCTCTAATCATTACGATTAGTAATTCTTTGCTTTATTTTGTCCCTATGAACGCTGTGACTTTTTTTAAAGAAACATATTACGAAAGGAAATGGAATACCATAACACATGTGATAACTCCAACTGCAATAGTTGTAATGAGCTGTATGGCCATTTTGAAAATTAGTTCCTCAGCAGCAGCACTAGTACCCAAACATAGGAAATCCACAAAACAAAACAAAACAAAACCACCCCCCCCCAAACCCCAAAAACAAAACAAAATACCGAAGTACTGACTACTGGATGGTGATTACCCTCGGGACTAACAGTCCACCAGCAGAGGCATCGGCACAGTGGTAATAAATAACAAATTACCGAAATTACTGTTAATTTACTTTCTGCATATGCGCTTTTCGACAACTTATGTCGATTATACCAAAACACTTGGAAGTCCTTTAACCCGAAAAACATATTAAAGCTGATAGAGAACAAATAACCAAAAGGATCTAAATAGAAAATCCAAAATTCAGCTAAGGACAGAGCTATGCATGAGGGAGATACTCCCTAGTTTTAAACAAAAATTTGAAAAATTTAGATATTGCAAGTTTCAATACAATCGGTTTTCGGGTCAACACCGGAGTACTGACTACTGAGTTGGTGAATACCCTCGGGGACTAACAGTCCACCAACAGAGGCATCGGCGTAAAATGCGTATAACCAATCGAAATTCGAATAATATGCACGAATAGAATAATTAATAAAATAATTTCGACATTTTGGACATATATATGGACATTTGTATAACTGATTTTCCTCCAAAACATGAAAAGAGCTCACTATCAAGAGTTTTGTCGTTCCTCAATATCAAATCCGTAATATGCAATAAAAAGTAAAATATTTTTAATATCAAAAGTAACTTTTAAAGGACTAAAAAACAGACTTAAAAGTTGCAAAGCATTCTAAAATATCAGTTGGCATTCTTTTGTTTAAATGGCGCTTGGTTATGTGTAAAAATACAACGAAACAATTAGAAATCCAAATAGCACAGTAATATACGGTATAGAGGGGCAAACAAGTCCTTTGAGTACATACTGTTCGTTATGAACTGTAAAAGTATATACTTTTATCCTGGGTCAATGCCACTAATGGTGAACCTAGTATAGCCAGCATCTCGGTATTGAGATTGTTTTTTGTTTTTTTGTTGTTGTTTGTTTTTGTTTTTTGGGGTTTTTTTTTTGTCTTATTTTAAATGTTCAATCTTAAACAGTGTGAATTCCAGATGTTCATCTGCACTTTAGAAATTTACTGAATTAGTTTGCAATTTATTATTTATATCTATGTCTTCCAAATGATTTTAGCTTTTCTGTACTGTGGAGACATAAATTAGCCACCGAAAAGAACTAGTCAAAAATGTAGCATATAAAAATACAATAAGACACTTAATTGTGAACAACATATATAGTCAATGTAAAAAAGGGAATAACAAGAAACATCTACAATGGCTGAAAATCACAGTCACATGCCACAATCCGTTAAAAACACAAATAAGACAAAAGACAAACGTAAACAACGATAGGAACTCGGGACAGCCGGACTTGGTACCGGCACTAGCAAAAGTCAGTGGTAGGGTTAAACCGGTTTATGGCTATCCAAACCTCCCCTTTATCTGTCCCGTTTCCCTATAATATAATAAACATACGAATAAAACCCAATACAGGTAGACTACTAACTCCATAACCACAATCTAAGGAGAGAAAATGACAATAAGTAATTTTGAAAGACGGGTCAAGAGGTACTCGCCGCTAAATTGCCGGCTAGCTCAAGGAGCCTAGTCTGCTAGTAAAGCATATATCATATCATATATTTCGGTAGACATCGGCAGTATAAGTGAGAGGCCAGTATGTGTGTAAAATTTTCAGGTCACTAGATCTCGAAGCTAATCTTATGTAGAATGTAGAAGAACGCCGTTCATTTTTACCAATCAAATTCGCTAATAAGGGTTTGGATGCTATTAACCTAGCCAATATCTTGCATCACAAAAATGTAAAAAACAAAATACCCCCATATTTCAAACACACATCAGTCCCGATCATTTCGTACACCTATACTTCACCAATCGCGTCTAAAATATTCAACCATAAACGTGTATTGCAAAACCTTACCACCGACGACCTCAAGTCTAAACCACCCGATTGTTCATGTTCTGATTCACCATACAGATATAGTCCCTGTGGTCACGTCATAACGGGAGATTTGGGTATCATTGAAAACAAGTCTCTCCGTGATGTCCTTGCAAAAGGGCCTAAATTCCGTGAACCACGTTCCATCAACTGGGAAAAAAATTTCAAACTTCTTATGGATGCTGTAGAGGACTACGCCAGAAATTGGATTAAGCGTTAACAAGATGAAGACCTTGATTCCCTTTCGGAGTGGATTAAGGCTGTGAGGTCGATGATTCTTAAAAGAATCAATCAGCTACGAGGGTCAATGAGAACTAAAGCATCATCAATTTTCAAAAATGCTGATGTGGCCAGTTACTTGTCCTCCATTCATGACAAATATGTCGTCGTTCCTGCCGATAAAGCCCCAAAGAATATCATTTTTATTTGCAAAAATCATTATGTAAATTGTTTAAAGAAAGAACTAGGCATTGATAATTCCAGCGGCAATCCAACTTGCGCAGCTACTTCTCTGTCAAAGGAGGAGATATTACAGAACCATAAATCTGTTTTGCTTTCTTTCGGGATTTCCACCAAGGACGAAGACACAGATCTCCCCTCTTTGTACTGGGTACCGCCCATACAAAGAACGATACATCGCTGGATCTGCCAAATGCTCTACAAAACCTATATCTAAATTGCTAACCACCATCTTGACAGCTGTTAAAGAGGGCCTTAAAAAATACTGTGATACTTGCTTTTCAAGAAGCGGTGTAAATGAAATGTGGATTTTGAAAAACTCCAAAGATCTACTTGACATCTTAAACTCTAGATCATAATCACACTCTAACAGCATTAAAACGTTTGACTTCTCCACACTTTACACTACTATTCCTCGTGAACAACTAAAATCTCGGCTGAGAGGTTTAATTCATAGATGTTTCTCCGAATCGGAGAAAAAAATATACAGAGGAAGAAGTGTTTGAAATGTTAGAGTTTCTGATCGACAATATATTTGTCCAGTTTGGAGGACTTGTTTTTCAACAGACTATCGGAATTCCTACGGGCACAAACTGTGCGCCTCTCCTAGCCGACCTGTTTCTTCACTCTTATGAAGCTGAATTCATCAAAGGGCTTCTTCAAAATAAAGATAAAAAACTGGCCCAATCCTTCAATTTTAGCTTCCGTTATATAGATGATATTTTGTCGCTAAACAACCCTCGCTTTGGTGATTTTCTTCATTTGATCTATCCAAAAGAGCTCGAAATTAAGGATACCACAGACACTTCTACATCAGCCTCGTTCCTTGACCTTCACCTTGAAATTGACAACAGAGGGAGACTTCAAGCTAAGGTGTACAACAAACGCGATGATTTCACCTTTCCAATAGTAAACTACTCTTTTGTTTGTTGCAACATCCCAACAGCGCCGGCATATGAAGTTTACATCTCCCAGCTCATTTGCTATTCAAGAGCCTGTGTTCGATACAGTGACTTCCTTGATAGAGCCCGGTTGCTCACAAATAGGCTACTTCAACAAGGGTATGTTACCCAAAATTTGAAGTCATCCCTCCATAAGTTTTACGGCCGACATCACCATCTTGTGAACCGCTATGGGATATCTGCTTCCCAGATGACAACAGATCTTTCCCTTTAAAGCTTAATTGTTGTTTCCTCTACCGGATTTGACTTTACTACCGGATTTGACATGTTCAACACGGCGGGTGTTTTATAAGAAGCAGGAGATGCTAATTCTACCGGTGCACCTGATCTCACCCATGGTTTTTTTATTGAGTCCGTGTTGAGTCCGTGTTGTTCATCTTTGTGTGTGTGTGTCTTCATTTTTCTTTTCTGTGCCATACCCATGTTGTGTCTCTGTTTTTTCCCCTTTTTTGTTTCTGGTGTTGCCATTGTCCTTGGATTGTTCGCTTTTGGATTGACGGTTTGGTTCTCACTTACTTTACGGATGCGCAAGCAAGAGTATCTTGTCGATTTTCCTTATTACGTAAAGAATGTAGGTTACGTCCCAGCTTTCTGGATCTGTAATCAGTTTTTGGCATTTTTAACAACATTTCCGTAAAAACGAGGATTAAAAATACCCACAGTACTAAGCTGTTTGCGAGTAACACTATATTTAGATATCAAATATGAAAAAGAAAGGAAATAGGGTAAATGTCAAGGAGACAACATCAAATGTTCATATCTATTATAAAACTTCTTAAAAGTATTCAACAACGTTATATGAAATCTGTAACCCTGTTGTAAAATATTTGCTGTGATAGTAAAATTATGTTCATTAAAATTGTCAAGAGTAGAATAAACGCGTGCGGATCGCACTAGTTGAGAGATATACACCCTGTAGGATGGAGCTAGGGGAATGTCACTGTCAATGAAAGGGAAATAAGTAATAGTGAAATCAAAATCATCCCTTTTATCATATATTTTGGTTTTTATTTGGATGGTTGAAAAACAGATTATCCATCTATAACAGTTGTTGGTAAACACCCGATAAAATGATCAGACACCAGCACTGGAATAGTGGTTATCTTATAAATCATTCCATAAAGATAATTCACAAAATACCTGAAATTATGATTTTTGTACAATGCCCAAGGTATATGCGAATATCCCAATTTGAATAATTCTAAAATATATGAAAGGATGAGTGCGAACGAAACGTAGAGAAAAAAACGATGCTGTATAGTTGACAGATTTAATGAATGTTATAGTAATTTTCTAAATAAGTAATAATTTCTATTGTTTCCTCGGCCCCCTTAGTATCACCAGCGGCAACCTGTGCTTCTTTCAGATGATTCCAAAATGAGATTTCAGCTGGTCTAAGTTCAGTAGCCTGTAAAAGAGAAAAGGTAAAGACTATCTAATACAAATGAAATATTTTATGTGGTCTAAACAAGTGTATGTTAAGGTATATCCCAAACAATCTGTGGTTTTCAAACCAATTTCACAGAAATCATTTTAATACGTCATAGAATAGTCCTTTCAGGCGTTTTAAAATCCCTTTTGAATGTTTGCATAATATAAATATTTATTACATACTTAGTAGAAATTTAAGCGTTTATGCATGATCAATATGACCGGAAGTAAACTGTCCATATTTTCAGACACCAGGAAAATGATAGGTTATTTTATGCTCCTCGTGCATCTCAGACAAAATAAACGACTTCCGATCCATATTGGCCTGGGCAAATAAACGACTTCCGGTCCATATAGGCCTGGCATTTCTAAACGTCGGAAGTATGTAATAAAAAGTTTAATACATGTGCATTTCCATATTGACCTGATTATCATCCCTCGATCCATATTGGTCCTCGACTTCGTCTCGGGCCAATATGGGCGTCTCGGGATGATAACCAGGCCAATATGGAAATGCCCATGTATTAATCTGTATTTATTTTCACATTAATACGAAACTTCTGAGTCGTGTTCAACCCGTAATCAATTTCTGATACTATACGAAAAAAATCAATACATCAATACATTGAGAGAGAATCACTCATTAATGAACACTGTTGAGCTAAGGGTCTGTTGTAGTTCTTCAGGTTATTTGTTTTTCATCAATTAAATTTTAGGTAAAGAATTGTCATGTATATAGGAACTATTAAAAATATACACTTCAATTTCATAAGTATTTTGTGTTTTTTTTTGTGGTATAAATTTAATATAATTATAAACATTCAAAGGATAAGATGAAAAACAACAATAAAAGCGTTGTTCCATTGCATTGTTCTACCATATATTTGTAGAGACCCTGTCCATATTTTACAAAATCACTGAAAAAATCAATCATTATTTTACTGATTCCCTGATGGTGTTTAGGGAATTTGTGAAATAATTTGTTGACATTTTATAACAAACAATATGTGTAAATTATGCAGATTAAGTAAGATTTACAAAATAGCCTAACATTTCAATTTTTGTTTTAAACATGGCCAACAATCAACGACAATCGATAATGCGCATGCGCTACTTTATCAGTATTTATCGATACCAAATTTGATATAGAATATACAGAGAAATTATCGTTTTTATCTAATTAAATTTAAGTATCTCATTTTCCAATATTATAATTCCTAGTGCCGAAAAGTAAATTAAATGTACTTTCCACTGATATATTTTTCATAAAAATCGGATTAGTAGAAATTGCTTCAAATTAACTTTGAAGTTTGTTGGTATAACTTACATATAAAGTATTGGGAGAAAAATGGAAAATGCCTTGAAAGGCGTTTTTAGGCCTTTGTATCTTTTTCAATAATTTTTTCTAAAANTGTAGATCTTGTGGACGCAACTCCTCGGAAACCGTGTATTGGATTTTGTTCAAATTTTGTAGGATTGTTAGTCACTATATGTCCTAGATCATATTGCACCGCCATTTTTATTCGTCAATTGTTATAGGAGTTATAGGACTTTGACGATTTTTAGCAATACTATACAAATGGAGATCTTGTGGACGCACCTCCTCAGAAACCACTTTCCAGAATTCCTTCAAATTTTACAGGATTGTTAGTCACTATTAGTACTAGATCATATCGCATCGCCATTTCGATTCGTCAAATTTTGTGGGAGTTATGGGACTTTGATTATTTATACATTGTTACACAATGGCAAATCTTGTGGACGCAACTCCTCAGAAACCACTTTCCAGAATTCCTTCAAATTTTACAGGATTGTTAGTCACCATTAGTACTAGATCATATCGCATTGCCATTTTGAATCGTCGAATTTTGTTGGAGTTATGGGACTTTGATTATTTCCACATTGTTATACAATGGCAAATCTTGTGGACGCAACTCCTCAGAAACTACTAGTCCAAATTCCTTCACTTTTACAGGATTGTTAGTCACCATTAGTACTAGATCATATCGCATTGCCATTTTGATTCGTCAAATTTGTGGGAGTTATGGGAGTTTGATTATTTCCCAATGTTATACAATGGCAAATCTTGTGGACGCAACTCCTCAGAAACCGCTTGCCAGAATTCCATTAAATTTTACTGGATTGTTAGTCACCATTAGTACTAGATCATATCGCATTGATATTTTGAATCGTCAAATTTTGTGGGAGTTATGGGACTTTGATTATTTCCACATTGTTATACAATGGCAAATCTTGTGGACGCA
>MJUU01009122.1:0-24375 GCA_002080025.1 Modiolus philippinarum
ATTCTTTGAAGAATCATGGACCTCACAGCCTTAATCCACTCCGAAAGAAAACCAAGATCTTCATCTTGTTCACGTTTAATCCATTTTCTGGCGATGTCCTCTACAGCATCCATAAAGAGTTTAAAATTTTGCTCCCAGTTGATGGATCTTAGTTCACGGAATTTGGGTCCCTTTGCAAGGATATCACGGAGAGACGGGTTTTCGATGATGTTCAAGTCTCCCGTTATGACGTGACCACAGGGACTATATCTGTACGGTGAATTTAAACATGAACGGGTGGTTTAGACTTGAGGTCGTCGGTGGTAAGGCTCTGCAATACAAGTTTATGGTTGAAAATTTTAGATGCTATCGGTGAAGTATAGGTATATGAGATGATTGGAATTGATGTGTCCTTAAAATATGGAGGTATTTTGTTTTTTACATTTTTGTGATGCAGTATATTAGCAAGGTTGATGGCATTCAAACCCTTATTAGCAAACTTTATTGGTAGAAACGAACGGTGTTCTTCTACATTTGCATGTTCTTTAACAGGTTGGAATAATCCGTGTTGCCCAATATCAAGGATAACTGCGTCTAATTTGTATAAACATGAGGATGGGTCAGTAACAGAATTTTCTAGAGATTCTTTATACAGTGCATTCAGTTTAGTTAGTGGCAACGAGTATAGTTTTGTGCGAATGTGATGCAGTCCTAGAGGTTTGCACATAAAAGGAAGTAGACCTTTTATTGATACATCATGAAGACTTGGCGATGTATAATGGCGATGGCCATGACTCTGTTTACGTCTAGAATTTAGGCCATGGGCTGAAATCACTTTCCGTTCACCCCCCCCCCCACTTCCCATCTAGACCGGGTTTTTTCAGTCCTCCTATATCCCCTTTTCAAAATAAAACATGTTAACACGAACATAACCTGCACGCATGGACAGTATAGGGCCACTTTTATAGTACATTGCGAAAAATTCTTTTATTTTTTCGTTTTAACCTAAGTTTCATCTTTTAAGCTCCATAATTATTTAATGATAAGTAATATGTAGTGAAATTTGGTACCAAACTAAAGCTAATTTAATATCCTTTACAATGAACTCAAGTTTGGGCACTTTACGCCATTTTTATGATCTTGGGATACAAAAAATGTACCCCTCCTCCTGCAAAAAATAGCGAAAATGACAATTTTAGGCTGTCAATTCCTTTCAGATAAACAACCCTCGTCATTTGATCTTGTTTTTTTGCCTAACTTATCTGTTGTGATACAATGTTGGAAAATAAAACTTTTAATGTCCACAAAATTTTGATTTTCGGTATAAAATTTTTGAAAAATGGTAATTTTCGGAATTTTAGATTTTTTCACAATTTCGACTTTCTCACTTTATAGTCGTAAAAATCTGAATATATATTTAATAATTGCCGATGTAATAATGCTTTATGATATGTTAAAACAAATCGTGTGCAAACATTTTAGTTTCAGACGCCTTATAGGTTCAGAAATGTCAAAATAAGCACCCCTCCCCCTAAAAATTAAGGGAAAATATGAAATATTTAGGCTCTAAATGATTAAAGAATAATGTTTTATTGGAACTCTAGCGTGTATTTTACTAAAGCTGACATGCAGAAGATCATTTAAGTAGATTTAAACTTTTTAAGAGGTCTCTTTTTGATTCTTCCGCTCGAAATTGTATGCAAAATGGGAATTTTCCGTTTTTCAGAATTTCTACTGTTTTGACTTTGAGATGCAAATACTTCATGAAATTGATATATAAATTGAAAATGTTGATTAGATATCCTTTCATTATATCTATAAATCCATAAGAAAATATGTTTTTAAGCATTTTTAGAATAACTACAGTCTCATAAATTACAAACATATAACCCCTTACCACAAATATTCAACACAATTTATTTCATTTTATTCAGCTTGAAAAGCTTAAACATTGTATAAAGGTCCAATAACATATCATTTTAAATACAAAAATACATAGAGACTCCCATATATCACAAATAA
Source organism: Modiolus philippinarum (assembly GCA_002080025.1). Lineage (NCBI taxonomy): Eukaryota > Metazoa > Mollusca > Bivalvia > Mytilida > Modiolidae > Modiolus > Modiolus philippinarum. The sequence goes on from MJUU01009122.1 coordinate 2,002, forward strand.
GATCATGTGTGTGGTTTATGGGCAGTTATACAACAATTAAACTTTGAATTTTGTAAAATTCCGAAATGCCATTTTTCACGAAAACCGCCCAAAATATACAATTTTACCCATATTTTGGCCTTAAAATTGCATATTGCGATATATAAAATGCTTTTTTTAAAGAAAGTAAAATATTAGTATGTTTTGTTCATATAAATGTACAAACATACATATTCTGGGGATTTTAAAGCATCATTTTCCTGGGGTAGGGGTAAAATTTTCGGTATTTAGAGTCACATTGAAGACTCTTTGTTCTTCTAAACATTGTTTTTATATAGCTTATATATCGGTTAGAACAATGAATTGGCATTTCTCTAATTTCTATCAAATTTTCACATTTCCTGAACAGTGTGGAAACATTTGTTCTCCTCTCTAGAGAGGAGAACAAGTTTCGTGAAATTTCCCGCCAAATTTATTCGGAACACAATCCTCGGTGGTTTTCTTCCAGCCATTAGAGAAATAATTTCCAAAACTTAAACACGTTAATTATGAAATTTCTCACATCTCGTTAAATAAATTTTGAAATGTTTAAGAGCTCGGCAAGCTGCGCTTTCAAACATTTGCAAAATTTATTTAACTCGATGTCAGAAATTTCGTAATCAACTAGTTCTCGTTATGGAAACTATATATCTACATATAAATTCTCCAGATTTGCCACATATAACTATTTAAAAGTGAATTTTGGACAATTCTGAAATGCTGAAAAAAGCTGACAAGTGGGACTTAAAATGAGAAATATTGATAGAAATTATGCAACATTGTTATATTCAATGCAGATTTTTTGTATGTTTTGGTTATTTTTATGCGAATATAGTAAAAAAAAATGACTATTTTAGGGAAAATTTGTTGGGGAAGGGGTAGGTTTTTCGGTATTTAGAGTCATATTAAACACTCCTTGTTTTTCTAAAAAGTGTTTTAAGACAACTAATGTATCGCTTGGAACAATTAAATGGCACAGTTGCAGATGAATCCTCCAGATTTGACATATATTACGATTTAACAATGAACTTCGGAGAAATCTGAAATGTTGAAAATTCCCATTTTTCATCAGTTTGAGCCAAATATTGAGTTTAAGTAAAAAAATGGCTGTTAAAATACCGAATCATGATGTAATTTATGCAACATTGTCATATATAACACACATTTTGCGTGTTGTAGTTTTTATGCGAACATAGACAAAAAATTGACAATTTTAGGGAAAATTTGTTGGGGTAGGGGTAAGATTTTCGGTATTTTGAGTCACAGCAAACATTTCTTGTTTTTCTTAACAATGTTTTCAGACAACTAATGTATCGCTTAGAACAATTAATTGGCATATCTGCAGAAATATGCTCCAGATTTGGCATATATAACGATTTAACAGTGAAATTTGGGCAAATCTGAAATGTTGAAAATTCCCATTTTTCATCAATTTTAGGCAAAATACTGAGATTAAGTCAAGAAATGGCTGTTAAATACGAAATCATGGTATAATTTATGAAACATTGTCATATACAACACACATTTTGCGTGTTCTGGTTAATTTTATGCTTACATAGACAAAAAATTGACAATTTTACAGTAAATTTGTTGGGGTAGGGGTAAGTTTTATTGATGTATGATGTTTACATTACATAAGAATGGCCATTATTTGTAATAGTTGTAAAGCCCATATAATAAGCTTTCATATGATACCTACTTTAAATGATATTTGTTTACTAAAAAGTAATATTGGGCAAAAGAATGCAAAAACTTAGTCAAAATCGGAAATATTCAAAGATCCATTTATTTTGTCTATTTGAAAATAAAACTTTGGTCATTAAGAATAAGTTAACATTATGTTAACATGTTTTATATTCAAGAAAATAGATTGAAAAGCTAAAAACAATTTTCAGAATGGGGAATCGAGATGCACTTCGGGTTCTTTAGACCATCAAACTTACGCAATTTCAATGAAAATATCGAAATTTTCCTCAATATTTCATAGGGGTAGGGGTACGTTTAATGGCGCTATGGAAGGTATTTGGCATAGAAATTGTAAAAATTTGGGTTCTTTGTAAAGCTTATACAATAAGCAATAATTTGATGCATCGCATTTATAACTAGGAAGCATTTGGTCAACATTTTGAAGCAACTGAAAGAAAAACTTGAACGAAATTCGAAATTTTCCTAAATTTCGGTATGTGGGTCTAAAACTGGGCCCTATTCCACCAGTGCGTGCAGGTTATGCTCGTGTTAACATGTTATATTTTGAAGAGGGGATGTATGCGGACTTAAAAAAATGGGTGGGGTTGGGAAGTGGGGGGTGCACGGGGGGGTTATTCCAGCCCATGGACTAATTGTTGTTGAAAATACGCATCACATTTATATCGTTGCATTTAGGGCTAGATAGATTACCTATACTATCAATTTTGTCATTGCAACCATATGGTATTGCAGTTCCTAATTTACGTATCCAGTATTCTTCTTTTGTCTACGTAGAGGTGTACTAAGGTTAGGATTATTACTAGGATAGTAAATTTTTACTAGAATCCGAACTTTCTTAGAGAGAATAGAATGATCGGGTTGGTTAAAATGTTGGTAAACCGTACGAAATTTCAATTATGTTGATCCCTGATCTATGTCCATTCATGCGTTCGTTAAGTCTCCCTTTTGTTTCTCATACATAAACAAGGCCACATAAATTGCATTCTATACCGTGCACAAGATTTTTAGAAGCACAATTAAGATTGTGATAGCTTCTAGTATGATACGTCTATTACTAGTGAAGAAAGTGTCTGTTATCAAAATAGCACATGTTTTACAGTTTTTGATCCTACATTTAGAGATTGTACAATGTTGTTCATCATCATTATAATTAAAGATGTCATGCAGCTAAACCGAGCATGGATGAACTTTTGGCTTGAGATCAGAATTTTTATACTGGAAACGTGGGTCATTTGTAACATATGAGGTGGTAGTATTGACAAGTTTTGGTTGGACACCTGTCTTACAAGATGACACCGTGTCCATGATATCATTAGGTTGGGACCTTTTTATACTTGGCGACGCCCCAGTCAGTATGGTTTTGTTGTTTCTCAATTTCATGCTTAAATAGTAAAATAAGCTACTGAGTAGATGATGCCCTCGGGGACAAATTGTCCACCAGAAGAGGCATCGCCTCAGTGGTAGTAAAGTAAGTGAGAACCGAACAAGATTGGACCAGTAATCTCTGAGAAAATGGTCGGACAAATTTTTGACGGAAAGAGAAGATTGAGAATAAAAAAAAAAGAATTAAGTTAAAACAATAAGCCTCCCCAAACCTTGTTTGGGAGACTTAATAAGTCTTCACACTTCTTCTGGGAGACTTAAAAAGATGAAATTGTCAAATGTCATAAACATTTGGGAATTAATTTTTTCCTCTCCTAGTATTTGGTTAGCTCATATTGAAAATATAACAAAAATCGGCAATGAAACCAATATATGTTGTAAAGCTAAAATATACTGACTCTTTCATCAAAAAGTTCGTACAAAATTTTGTCTACTTTTATTACCATTTCTCGAATATGCATTTGAAGTATGAGTATATGGGACGGATGTTTTGAAAGAGAAATCGACTCTCTTGAAAAGTTGCAACGTGAAAGGAGCAGGAATTAGTACCAGATTGACAAAACAATCAATAGATATCCGTGTTTTGTTTGCAAACACAAAAGTCTTCCAAATGAGTTCCAATATAGAAGTCCTAACCTGAATTTGAGATTGGCACATCCTGTTCAAACTTTCAGTTTTTTTAACTCTAGATTATATTTCTTTCGCATATGAAAATTTATTTTTGAGTGGTTATTTTTCCACGATGGTCAGTTTTCAACGCATGCGTTTTCAAATTGAAAAAATAAACCTCGAAATCTGACAATATACCTGTTGAATATTGAGCTGATCAAAATTCAATGGCTTTGGGGTCAATTTTCAATGTTGAAAAACGACCAAAAGTTCAATATTCAACGGGGTCAAAATTCAGCCTTACACCTGATCATCAAAAATCTATTTACTAAAGTGGCAGACAACCACCTAAATATACATCTTTTACTCTATGCAAAAACAAAAGTTTTCATATATAATACAGTCAACTATACCGAATACACCTGTGACTAATATTATAGATATATTAGTCCCAAACACACACTAAGTCATACATCAAAAGTGACATTGTAAGTATTCCCTAGCGTCCATTATATCAAATAAGGTTTTCTTCGGTAAGGGCTATGATGGCCATTATTTGGTCGAAGGGAAATAAGAAACCTCACATACATTTCAGCATTTACAGGGGAGACCCAAAATAATGTATGATTTTCCTACAGCAGAACTTTACAGTATGATCAGTGTAAGCGACAATGTCGATCAATGTCGTCTGTCTGATCTAAAAAAGATCAATCTTTTACAAAGAACCATCTACACATCACTCCTCTCGGTTGAGTTTATAGCAGATCATCGAAGTAATATTTACCTAAAGAGTCTAATGTTAAACTGTCAGAACCGAAAACAAAAAGTTATTCATAAATCTTGTTCTTCTTCATCTTCTCCTGTTTATGCCGGAGTCCCTCGAGCGTCAGGCGTGGCCCCCTACTCTTTTTGAATTTTATTAATGATATAGGGGACACTCTTTATTCCCCAAGTAGACTTTTTGCTGACGATACGTCTCTTGGATACTCACATACAAGTTTGGTTGAAATACAGAACGTTGTAAATCACGACCTGTATGAACTCAATATGTGGTCTGATAAATGGTTAATGTCGTTTAACCCTAAAAAAAAACTAAAACTATGATCATTTCTAATTCAGAAATACAAATGTAGATGATAACCTCAACTTTCAGTTTAATGGGAAACAACTTCACCTTACAGACAATCATAGGCATCTTGGAGTAACTTTTTCTAGTGATGCCAAATGGAATACTCATCTTGATAATTTCGAAACACCTTTGTGTTCTACGTAAATTAAAATTTACTATTAGGAGAACCAATTTAGAAAAAAATGTATATTGTATTTATACGGCCGTTGTTTGAGTATGCCTCTGAAGTGTGGGACAATTGTGGAATCTTTTTTTAAATAAGTTGGAAAGTCTTCAACTTGAAGCCGTCAGAATTGTCACCGGTCTACCAATTTTTACAAAAATAGATTATTTATATAGAGAAACAGACTGGGAGACACTATCAGAGAGGAGACGTCAATTATATTTATTTTTTAATATCCAAAATGGACATGCTCCCGCATACCTATGCGACCTTATTCCCCCAAACATACGAAGTACAACAGTATACCCGCTTAGAAACGGTTCTGATATCATGATTCCCTTCTTTAGGCTATCCCTTTCCAGCTCTTCATATATCCCATCCATTATTAGAGAATGGAATAAACTAGATCCAACTGTCCGAAATCTCGACTCTATATCTAAATTCAAATAAGTAATTAAAACTAATAATACGAAACGTACTCCGGTACCAAAATGTTATTCTTACTGACCTCGGAAATTAAATATATGTTTATCGCAACTTCGAAATTGTTCGTCATTTCTTAATTATGATCTATATAAAGTCAATATAGCTGGAAGTCCAGCCAGCAAATGCGGATTTGCTCGAGAAGACACTTATCATTTCTTTTTCATTTGCCCTCCATACACAGATATTCGAGAAAATCTATTTGAGAGCTTAAGTCCCTTATCACTGGAAATAGACCTTGATCTCTTAGCTAAAGGAAATAGATCGATGCAAGAAAATATAAATCTTTTTAAACAAGTTTATAAATTTGTCAAAGGATCCAAAAGATTTCTGGTCGTTTTTCATGCTTGTTGTTGCTGATTATGCACCAATGTACCTTCTAAACTGGGCTCCTGTTGTGTTACACTAACGAGCGTAGCATTGTGGAACGGAGGACCAGTTTATGTACCTTCGAGCTTATACAAAAAATTTTAGATGTGAATACATTGATGTTTGAATTTTCAACGTTGCCCCTTGTTTTCTATTTGCATTTAAACCTTAATGTATAAACATAAACCAATTATTGATTTTAATTTTGCATGTTCTTTTCTATGTCAATACAGATATTGTTTTGTAACAAATATTATGTATGGGAGCGGGCTGCTTAAGTTGGAAAAATTGTATCCAGTCCCTTTTGATATATTAGCAAATAAAATTATTATAAANATTTTCTAATATTAAAAAATCATTTTCTAATATAAGAAATTCATTTTTTAATATTAAAAAATCAATTTCTAATATTAGAAAATGATTTTTTAATATTAGAAAATAGAAGTAATTTCTCAACAATATCACTTTTCAAGATGTCTCGACTTTGCCTCGCCAGAGAAAACTACCCAGGGCAAAGTTCGAACTGATATCACAGGATATCAATGAAATGTCCTCGTATTCTCCAAAGGCCGAATCCTCAGGTGGATAAATGCAGGGTTCACTCACAGGTGGTTTCCAAAAATGGCAAAAATCACCCTACACCCACAGTTTCTCTCGACAGAAAAAAAATCACCTGAGGCAAAGTTAAGATCTTCTCCTTTGAGACTACCTGGCCAATTGGAACCATACTTGGTCACAAAAATCTGTCCTTAATTGGTCCCCTTTAAAAATGTGTCCGGCAAGTTTCCAAAGATGGCCACCAGCGGACAACATAGTTTAATATTGGACCCTATGGGTAAACACACTCAAGGATCTTCTCCTCGAAACAATACTTGGTCACAACTGTCCTTAGTTGGTCCCTTTTATAAAATGTGTCCCGCAATACCCCATCGTATCCTAGATAGCCACCAGCAGCGAACTTAGTTTAACATTGGACCCTATGGGAAAACACATTCAAAGATCTTCTCTGAAACTACTTTTCCTATATGAACCACACTTAGTAACAATGGTCCTTTGATGGCCCACTTTCAAAAATGTGTCCAGGAAGTTCACATTAGATCTAAGATAGCCGACAACTGGAAGCATAGTTTTATGTAAGATCCTAAGGGAAATACATACAAAAATTTTAGATGGGCATACAATCAAACGAGTCGGAAATTTTATCATACGAAGCCCCACACAATGAATTTATAAAATACAAACGTAGTGACTCACTACGTTAGTGAGACTTCATTCTTATATTAAAAAATGAATTTCTAATATTAAAAAATTATTTCCTAATATTAGAAAATGATTTTCTAATATTAGAAAATGATTTTCTAATATTAGAAAATGATTTTCTAATATTAGAAAATGATTTTCTAATATTAGAAAATAATTTTCTAATATTAGAAAATGAATTTATAACATTAGAAAATACCTTTGATTTTCTAATATTAAAAATTGAATTTCTAATATTACAAAATCATTTATTGATATAAGAAAATCATTTTTTAATATTAGGAAATCAATTTTTAATATTAGAAATTCATTATTTAATATTATAAATTCCTTTTTGAATATTAAGAAATCATTTTCTAATATTAGAAATTCATTTTTTAATATAAGAAAATAGATTGGTAATATTAAAAAATATTTTTTTTCTTTTTTAATATTAGAAAATCAATTTCTAATATTAAAAAATCATTTAGTAATATTAGAAAATGATTTTTGAATATTAGAAAATGATTTTTTAATATTAAAAAACAATTTCTAATATTAAAAAATGATTTTCTAATATTACAAAATAGCCATTTTTGTCCACTTTGGCTTGCCATAAAATTGTTCGTCATTTCTTAATTATGATCTATATAAAGTCAATATAGTTGGAAGTCCAGCCAGCAAATGCGGATTTGCTCGAGAAGACACTTATCATTTCTTTTTCATTTGCCCTCCATACACAGATATTCGAGAAAATCTATTTGAGAGCTTAAGTCCCTTATCACTGGAAATAGACCTTGATCTCTTAGCTAAAGGAAATAGATCGATGCAAGAAAATATAAATCTTTTTAAACAAGTTTATAAATTTGTCAAAGGATCCAAAAGATTTCTGGTCGTTTTTCATGCTTGTTGTTGCTGATTATGCACCAATGTACCTTCTAAACTGGGCTCCTGTTGTGTTACACTAACGAGCGTAGCATTGTGGAACGGAGGACCAGTTTATGTACCTTCGAGCTTATACAAAAAATTTTAGATGTGAATACATTGATGTTTGAATTTTCAACGTTGCCCCTTGTTTTCTATTTGCATTTAAACCTTAATGTATAAACATAAACCAATTATTGATTTTAATTTTGCATGTTCTTTTCTATGTCAATACAGATATTGTTTTGTAACAAATATTATGTATGGGAGCGGGCTGCTTAAGTTGGAAAAAATTGTATCCAGTCCCTTTTGATATATTAGCAAATAAAATTATTATAAACTAAACTATAAACTAACAGATTTTTTGTTAAAGTTTGGTTGAATATGCTTCAGTGGTTTCAGATGAGATGTTCCCATAGGTATAATTTAAACAAGCTTGGAAAAAACCGCACCGATGGACATGTTTTTCTTCGAATCCGAACAAAATGAGCGATTTTTGAAAAAGAACCTTTCATACACCATTGCAAAACTATTTGTTTAGTTTTGAAGCAGATGATTAAAATGATATTTTCCTGTAGTATGTGTTTTGCTGGGCCAGTAAGAAATGAGCAATCGTTACGTACGGCAAACGGCTTTCGTGTATAGTTTGATTGAATTGCTTAGGAGATAATCAAAATTACGATATTCACATCCGGGGATTCAGTGTTACACTACCGATATGTACTACGATACCTTTCGTTGCATCCGAACGAATGAGTGATGTTTTGCAAACGACCTGCCATACCCTATTACAATAAAAACTGCTAAATTTACGTCAATAGTTTAAAAGCAGGTATAATTTAAATTATTTTCTAATTTTCTTATACAGTGCATGTATACTGTGCTCTCTCATGCTGGATATATTTTTTTTAATCGGGATGAAATGGTTAATCTTTACCGAGTATATTCCATACAGTATAGCTTTTTTTGAACTTGCTTCAATGAGTTCAGAGCACATTGCGGAAGGATGCGTTTGCCAGGATCCTATGTTAAAATATGTCCTGCGCTTGAATCCATGCTTTTATCCATTCGGAAATAGAATATTTTTTGTAAGAACCTTAAAAACATTCGTGTAAATCTTGGTTAAATCTGCATCTGTTCAGCAGTTGCAGCCGGAGATGAAAAAAATATGGACAAACAAACAGAGAGATGGACGCCAAGTAATGGCATTACACTGACACTTTAGGTAGGGCGAGCCAAAAAGAACAGAGGAAAGGCTAAATAAAACGAAACATATTCTTTTTAATTTGGAATAAATAATTAGAATAATAAGTTAAAAATATCCAATTAAGGCTATGTTGCTGCCCAACTCCCCAACAAGCACATATTTCAACATTTCAACGAATTGATTGTATTACTATATAAAATACAAACAGCTTAAATAAAAAAATAAAAAAAACACACACACACACACACACAAACGATGATCATGTGCTTGAACAATGCAAAGCATCTGCGCAAAACCTTTAGTCTTTTGTCTTCCACTTTCCCTTTGAAGATGCACGTGAATCGCAAGAGAGTGATAAATTTCGACCCTTTTCTAAGAAACTAGATACCGTAGATTGTTTCATATGTAGCTTATTATTACTTATTATAAGTATAGCAAATATTATGTATCATCAATACTGGCAATAACTTCCATTAATTGATGTTACCAAAGTAAGAAGAGCAATTACAGTGTAAGACTCAAATAAACTTGAGGAAAAACATGGTCTTAATGGTGAGTTATTGAAGCAAGTACATTATACATCTAACATAGACATTTTATAGAGGGACGGGACAGGAACTCACCTAGACTGTTTTTCACTGGCATGGGGAGTGTTTTCTTCCGCTGAACTTATTAGCTAGGGTTAGCCCGTAGGCGTGTTTTAGTTGAATTCCCTACTGTCCAGACTACACTCTAGGCATATCTGCTTTAGGTACGCCCGTGGAGACAACAACAGACGTAGTGTTCACATTCGCATGGATAAAGAGCTCTTTCTTTGTTAGGCCAAGGTGGCCTTAAATTTTCCTTATCCGATTTATACCATGCCTTCTTACTGGCTTGCTTTGGTTCCACAATCTAATTTGCCTACTCTCTTGAAATGTTCTATGGTAGTGTCACCAAGTAGTTCAACACTTCAAATTGTCTATAAAAGATGCCACTATATCTACTTCCATTTAGGCGATTTGAGATGATTTGTCTTCTCTGGCTTACATGACACCTGTTCTGATTTCAGTGGCTCAGTCTACATAGCTGACCGGTCTCGTCCAAAGCAGTGGTTAGAGAAATAAACTGTCTAGACGGTGTAGTCAGGTTAGAACACGGAAAGGTTGGCCGCGAATCAGACAAACTTGTTTGAGAAAATCAATTCTCCATGAAGAATACAGACTCATTTTATATTTTGATAAAACAGCACTCACTTAGGGACCGACCATTTAACTTGAAAGGGAGGGGGGCTACGGTTTTTTTTCTAAAAAAAATGTATTGGAGCTGATTTTATGTGAAAAAAATATTTTGGCTGCCAAAATGATGTAAAAAAAAATTCTGAAGGAGGCTTTCTGTCCAAAAAAAAATAATGTTAATTTTGAAAAAAAAAATATTTTGTTGATACACGTGAAAAAAATAAATAAATTATTTCGTGCGAAGCGCGAAAAAAAATTTCTGTCCAGGAAAAAAACCATAACCCCCCTTCAGGTTAAATGGTCGGTCCCTTAGGATCGTTTAGAAGGCTAAATTTCCTGCTTCTACCATTTCCCTCTATTCTAGTTACAATCAAAACCCGTTGCCCCAGATGCCTCATCCTCCTTGTTTCTTCTTCGTGTCATTGGAAGGCCTAATTATAAATAGTCAATACTTTTTACTTCCCAAGTCCGAGATTAATCTTATAGACTTTATTTTATCATTCAAAGCTTCAGCAAAGCATATTTTGGCTTGTGCTGGATATTTTCTTTTAGAATAGTAGTGATGAGTTGATGATTTTAAACATTTGCGTCCTCAGGTTGATAAAGTCTTTGTTCTGCTTTTGATTGCTTCCTTGGTCAACTTCCTGAGGTCTGAAAGACAGGAGATTTAAGACAAAATTATTACGTCAGAAGCACTAAAAAGATTGTTTCTGTTGTTTTCATCTTTGGTCAGGGATGAACGTTTTTGTTTCCCATCAAAATTCCCCAGGAAGAATACAAAGGTTAATGTTTATGTTCTATTTAGCAGAAGAATGTCAGTCCGTATTTTTGATCTCAAACTTCTGATGCAAAGAAATAGTTTTGATTTTCCTGACCCAAAAGACACTCTGACAGTTCTAAACTTAACCCCAAACGCAAGAAGAGTGTAAAGTCATTCACCTTTCGTAGCAAATATTCCAATGGGAGGCAAATTAGCTCATTTCCTTGATCAATGAAAATTGATCACATCAATGAAAGGGTCCAAACAGTCACACATCTCCTCCTTTTCCGCGGTTTATAGCCCTTTAATCGTCAAAAGATAAGAACCATAAAATGCGGACATAAATTAAACCCTATCGGTACTGATCAGTCTATAACTTGAAGTTTCCCCTTTCAATATGGAGACAGGAAGTCAGTTCTACCATAGATGTTGATAACCGGATATAATCGATGTCTATTTTCACATCCTCTATACAATTTCTTACTCCTAGGATTAGTTTAGGAAGAAACTATTTATTTTGTCCAGACCTAAGATTTTGCCACTGTCCCTATAGTGTATAATACAATCTTTCAGGCAGTGGCCCCATCACCTTCACAAATAGTTAATTTTATTCATTCCCATCTGGATCCTAAAGTTGATGTTAGGAACAGTTTGTGATAATTCTAGGTCAGCCTTTGATCTTTTTAGAAGAGCATTGCATTGTATACCTGAGTACCCGAGCCTAGTTTTTCCTTCAAAGGGGAAAGGCTCTTCTCCATCGAATCAACATTTTTGCTCAAAGTCTCTACTAACCAATCTTAGTGATTTTGATCTCCTTTGTAGACGACGTACATGGAAGATGGCTTTGTATTCGTGACATGCAATGGTACCTCTAGGCAATTTGACATCGGATCTCTCAACTTTAGGATACCCCGATTCCAATTTGCCAATATTCCCTCATCTTCATTGATGGTCACATATTCTTTTTCAAAGGGAACCTCTAAAACTTATTGATACTTCTCTAACACTGTTCATAAACGAATCTCTGACAGAGAGGGATTATCGGGTCGGCAGAACTCCTAACATCTCGACCTGCAGATCATTGTTTTAGAGATGACAGCAAATGTTTTGCCATGAGACATTTTCATGAATGTACAAGGTATTCTGTGTCTTTCTTTTGACACCAGTAGCACCAGGCAACACCAAAATTATTTCTTATTGAAAAGACCATTTGAAAAAACATAAATACATAAGTTGCATAATAAATTTCGTTATGCTCTACACGTGTTTCAAGCAGCACCATTAGAATTAATTATACGGAGTCATAATCCAAAAGTAGCAAAAAAAAAGAAGTACTCATTACCCATAATATGGAAATAGGAAGCCAAATCCAGTACCATGGACATCCACCGAGTGCCATACATGGAATGAAGCCTCAGTATTTTATGAGGTTAGGATTTGATAAAAACGCAAGGTAAATTTTTCATGTCAGACAAGTCTGTCTATTGGGCTGGTAAATACCTTCGAGAACCTCTTGTCTACAGCAGTGGTATCGGCCCAATGTTTTCAAAATACATAAATACCCAAGCTGCATAATATACAGCAAATTTGGAAACTCACACCTTTTCTCTTCATTTAGCAAAAGAGTTTTCCTTCCCTGTGACAGTCCTACAACAATTGTGACAGTTACACATGTTTTTTCAAATCTATTTTAATAGGATCCTTCAGCTTTCCAAGCTTTTGTTCGAAAAACGGACCCCCTTCAAATGAACTTGTTCACAAAGGAATCTGAATCACAATTGAAGAAATATGCGTCTCCAAATATCAGATCAGAAGAAATGGCCGGTAGATGCATTGATCATATCGTGGAAGGGAATGTTCAGTTATACCGGACGGGTGTGTTATATTTCAATCTCCCCTTTTCGTCTCATCACTCAGACGATTGCATAATCATTCTTACAAATCCAGCTTGGCCAAGACATTTTTTTGTTTTAGAGCATTTTCTTCTATTTTGTTCAATACTTTTAGTACCTCTGATATACCGTATAAGTGGTTATTTTCGCGAGGACTTAATCTTCGCTAAATTCGTGACCATTCTGAAGTCGCGAAAATTGCATACCGCGAAATATAATTCATATGAGATTTTATACAGTAAATGATTAGAATCGCGAAAAATTAAGTTCCGCGAAAATAAACTCCAGCAATTTTGAAAGAAATCGTGAAATTTGCGCGCTGCGAAAATAACAATTTATACGGTATGATCTTCTTTCTAAATTCGACGTAAGGAAAGTGCATAAGAATCTCGAGAATCTTCAGCCTCACGCCTAGGTATTGTCAGGAAGGATTTTATGCCCCCGCTACGATAAGTCGGGAGGGGGTGTATTTTTACCCCTTTCCGTCCGTCCGTCCATATGTCCGTCCGTTTGTCCATCCGTCCGCAAAGGGTACATGATTTGTCCGGGCTAACAGTTTTTATGGTAGGATTTTTTTATTTTACAGATCTTTATGGGCATATATATTGTAGATATGCCTTTTGGTATTGATTTTAATTTTGGTCCATTGTTCCGATAAATATGCGTTGTTGAACTTAGTTGATTTTGCTCTTTTCTCATAGAGGGTACACAGTTTGTGAACCAAGATTTCCTACGGTTTTAAAGGTAGGAACTTTTCATTTTGCAGATCATTTGTACATATATTGAAGATGTGCCTTTTGGTATTAATTTTGATTTTGGTGTATTTTTCAAAAGCATGTACTTGTTGAATTTAGTCATTTATGAATTTGACACAGAAGGTACACAGTTTGTCAGAGCATCCCCTCTTACAGTTGTTTTTATTTTACAAATCATTTGGGCATATATTGTTAATGTGCCTTTTGGCATTGATTTTGATATTGGTCCGTTTTTCCGAAAAATATATGTTACTGAACTTAGTCGTTTTTTGCGATTTTCGCATAGAGTTCTTCTACAGTTTTTATGGTAGAAACTTCTTTTTTGCAGATCATTTGTACATATGTTCCAGACCATATGTGCATTTGGACCGTACGCGTTCGGTCAGGACCATATGCGTATACTCGTATGGTTGGACCGTACGCGTATGGTCCGACCATACGCTCGTCAGTCCGACCGTATGCGTATACTCATACGGTCTGGATCGAGCCAGACCATTTCGGTATGATGACCGTATGGGTATCTAAAGAAATCCCTTAAATACATAAAACTAAAGGTGTATGAATGAAAGCCGGTAGAGTCTACTACAGTTTTTAAGTTTTACGAATATGTAGGGTGGGGGTACATTTCTAATAGAAACAAATGATATGATAATGCAATCATGATGTGACTCAATTTGCGCAATCGAGGATCCGAATTAATACGTCCGAGGGGCCAAGTGTTACATGGTACAGGATCAGAAGATTTTTTATTCACTACAGCACTGTATTTCATGACATTTACTGCAGATATTGTGGATTTAGTTTCAAGAGACGGAATCAATATCAAGACATAATTTCATTTTAGGTGGAACGCAAAAGGAAAACGGTTCATTATAATATTTGTTTGCAGGTTCACATATTTCTTTGTCCATTCCGCCACGAACTGCAGTCAATTTATCAAGACGAACTTCTTTTCTTCTACGTAATTTCGAAATCTGTAAACCTTTCATGTTTTTGAACATTTATTATTTTCTCCTCTAATTTTATAAACTGATTCAACATATTCAAAAATAAACTGAATTTGTCTTCCAGGACATTTCTACAAGTTTATAACTGAACAGAGAATTAACTGAAGAAAAACAATTCATCACATATATTATACAATTATAGCCTTTGCATAGGTCAATATGATGTTATATTGACCTGAGATATGCATATTGACCGCCAGCGAAGCTGGAGGTCAATATGCATCTCTTGGTCGATATAACATCATATTGACCTAGTACAAAGGCTACAATTGTTATATTATTAATTGAATTAATGCATAATAATTGAAACACTTAAAACGATTACTTTAGTGATGAACATTGATATTTTAACTTTAAATAATGACGACTTCAATACGTATTATAAGGACATCTACCCTAAAGAACTTACTTTGAATAAAGCCAATTCTAATAATCATCATTGTCCGTTCTTAGACATCAATTTCGATATAACTAATGGTAAATTAGATACTAAAATTTATGATGAAAGGGTCGATTTTTCTTTTCCCATAGTTAACTATCCATTTCTGGATGGCGATGTTCCATTAGCGCCATCATATGGTGTTTACATATCTCAACTTGTTCGATTTGCTCAAGTATGTAATAACGAACCGAATCTTTTCATAACTGAAAAAAAAAAACTATTACATCAGGGTTTTCGTTATCATAAACTAGTTAAAACCTTCACTAAATTATACAATGCAACCTTTAAACATCTAATCAAGGTTGGTATTTCACATCCCTTATTT
Source organism: Modiolus philippinarum (assembly GCA_002080025.1). NCBI lineage: Eukaryota > Metazoa > Mollusca > Bivalvia > Mytilida > Modiolidae > Modiolus > Modiolus philippinarum. The sequence continues at coordinate 17,631 of MJUU01009122.1, forward strand.
TACGGTAATGTTTTCAATAAGAGTAAAAAATACTTAAACTCGCCTAACAAACTATAAAACCTTCAAATCGTCTAATTCATAAGAGTTATAATTAGATATTGTCTTCAAGTCATTACGAATGGCCTTCTTTGGAATTAACATTGATTTTTTGATAGTAAAATCTGTATTGCATGGACACGGGTTATGTATTCCGGTAAATGCATAAAATCATTATGCTATACTCCTCACAGGAAGGGATCATTTGATACTTAGTATTATTTACTGGTAAATATTTAGGCAACATTTTGAAGCAACTGCAAAAAAAACTTGAATAAAAAACGAAATTTTCCCAAATTTCGGTAGGTGGGTCTAATAATGGGCCCTGTTCCACCATTGTATGCAGGTTATGCTCGTGTTTACATGTTTTATTGTAAAGAGGGATGTAAGCGGACTTTAAGAAATAGTGGGTTTTTAAGTGGCGGGGAGGTATTGGGGTTATTCCAGCCCATGGACTATTTATATTAAAATACAATTGAATAAAATATGTGTAGGAACAGCTAAAGGAGAAATCACTCATTTGTTTGATTCTTTCACATTTTGACTCATCATTATTAAGTCTCCGAAATGAAGTCTGGAAAACGAAATTTGCTAGCTATTACTCAATTCTTTTAATATATGCTTTTGTTGTTTTTCAATTGCAATCACATTTAATTACAATTCCCGCCTTTTATTCGATGAATATAAGAAATATTATGGACCAAAAAATGCCATTTGTATTGCCAATAAGTTTTTTATATTTATGATAACCAGGTTAAGTTGACTGATTTTTTTCCGCAGTCTGGTAACTATTCAATGAGCATCTACCGACAAAATATCATTCCTCTTCCTACTGTAGTATCTCAGATTTGGAGCTAAACATAAATTTCAAACGGAGTAATTCGTGTAAGTTTTCTAAAGCGAAGTTACTCAAACAATCAGTTAAATAAGACAAAATCTTCTAGAAAAATTAAATTTTCTGGTTGTAAATATAGAAACTTTACTCTTTGGTGATGATGCCTTAACTAATGATACTAGTGAAATTGTTTTCAAATCTGTTCAACCGTACATCAAACAAACAAAACGGTTTTTATGATCACAAATAAGTAATATGACAATAATTTCCTTTTCTTTTCTTTTTTTTTCTCTCCTCATTCTTTCTCTTTTTGAATCTCTTTCTTTTCTTCTCTGTTTTTATATTGAATAAAGTATGATTGAACTATTATGTAATAAAACTTCACAATTGATTTTAGTTTTGATGTCTTTGTATTTCATTTATGTTGTTATTTATTGTATTATATAATTGTACTGTGAATCATTATTTAATTATGTTGCTGGTGCATGTAAATTGTATTGATGTATATTTATGGAGAGAACTTTTGTAAGTTGGTATAACTTATGTCCAATCCAATTGTTAAATTTAGCAATAAAATAAGTTTAATCTAATCTAATCTAGTAATTCGTGCATGAAACAAAGGTTAAGATTACCCAAATTTTATCAGGATTCTCGTGGTTAATAAAGGTTCATCAACCGACAAAATGTCATTCCTGTACCTGCTCTTATATCTCACATCTAGACTTTAACCTGAGCCAACATGCATGAAAAATAGGTTGAGGTGACCCAATTTTATTAGGTACTTAGTAATCACAAAAGGCGCATCTAACGACAATAAATATTATTATTCTTCCTTTTCTAGTAACACAGACATTAACCTTTGTAAACTTATGTGTGAAATGCATAGCACAAACTTATTCATTTTTATCAGATGTTTCGTGGACGTCTACGGCGCATCTACCAAAAAATATCACTCCTCTATCTAAATTAATATGTCAAATGTGGACTAAAAACGCACTGAAATTTTCACAGAATGTTCAGTACATATTGCGATTGTGCACCAACTATTTTTATATTTGATTTGATCTGATTGTTTTAACTTCCCCTGGTGGAGCGGGGGTAATTATTAGTAAGCTTTGTTCATAGTTTTTTCTAGTTTTGAAATGATAATCGTCCCTTTTGTCGTAAATTTTAGCACTGAAATGACCATTTTCGTCAAATTCTAGATGTAAGTCTAAAAAGATGTGGATCTAGAGGTTTCTATCGTTTCCTTTATCTTTAGTTCTGGAAGATACATTTAGCAATAAACGGTAAATTAATTGTGTACTCTTTTAGCAGTGAGATACGTTATTAATGGAAAAGATCTTTAATATTATATAATCTTTAGCGAGTCCCTGAAGAAAATATCAAGTACTATACAAGATGTATCTGTGGACAAAAGCTCATTCTTCTAGGACTTGTGATTCGCAAGATACATAATTAAGACGAATAGTCGAACGGACGAAACCATATATTCTCGTCGGGGTTGAGAATTTCAATTACATCGTATAGAGCTATTATTCAGATCCCTGGGTATCTTTTTACTGTATCTATTCGAGACTGACAGGGGATTCCGTCATATTAATTTTTTTTAAAGATTCAACAAATTTTATTCAACATTACCTGTCTAACAAAAACCTTAAACAGCCCAAGCAAGCTGATTTAGGGGCCCCTGTACATACAACTTACTCATTTGCCAGGGAAAAAACAAATGAGTAAAAATGAGAGAAAAAATGCTCCTTTTTATTACAATCCACTTATGCGACTCACATTTTAAAGTTTTACTTCAACATATAAAGGCGAAATTTAATTTTTTTTTAATATTAATTAAAACATAGCGTTCACAGCAACAAATACAGTATCAACAGAACTTCATATTTGTTGTCCTAAAAGGCCTACGTCTATAATGGTGGAATATTAGTCCCCGACGATATTCACCTACTCAAAAACCAGTACTTCGGTGCTGATACGAAAACCGATTATTTTGAAACTTGCAGTATCTAAATTCAGACAAAAATGAATAAACCTGAGGAGTATCTCCTGTCCTTTACTGAATGAACAACAATGCATCAATTACCAAATTCATTTCATTGAAAACAAGTCGAAAATAAGAGTAAAAAATACTTAAACTCTCCTAACAAACTTATATAACCTTTAAATCGTCTAATTCATAAGGGATATAATTACGGTATTGTCGTCAAGTCATTACATATGGCCTTCTTTGGCATTTCAACTAAACACATTCTAAATTTCTAAAATCTGCATTGCATGGACACGGGTTATGTATTCCGGTATATGCATGATATCATTATGCTAATTATATATAAACTCCTCACAGGAAGGGATCTTGGTGGATGCTGTATACTGAGGGTACATAACTTACTCTTTCAGTTGGTAATGGGTCTGGAGTTGGCATGTCAGTTAACTGCTAGTAATCTCTTGTGATTTCATGTTTATGTCCGTATATTTAGTTCTTTCAGTTTCATTTTTCACAATTGACTCAGTCCTGTTGCCAACTGAATTTTACTGTTGTTACGATTTATCACATTGGCTATAGGGGCAAGGTTTGGGCCAAATAAAACTAGTTTAACCCCGCCGCAGCAGGTTTGCGCCTGTCCTAAGTCAGGAAATTTATTAAGCCTTTGTGTGTCGTCTTTTTTCTAGTTAGTTTACTTCATGTCTATAGGAGTCTAGGATGATGTTTATTTCGCTGAACTTGATTACTCTTTATTCAGAGGCCGACTCCGACATGCCGTTGGGTGTGGAGTTTTCTCACCGTTCATTGAAGATCTTATGGTGGCTTTAAGTTGTTATTACTCCCCTTTGGGTCGTTGTCTCATTGACACATTCCCCGTCTCCCTTCGTTTTTCTATTCATTCCATTTTACTATCCTAATTTTGAAATTTCTTTATGTGTTTAAATATGTCCTTTGGTTTTATACAAATAAATATGTCGTTTGGTTTTATACATTTTAAACATTTTTTGAAATTATGGATCTCCTTTGTTTGGGTTCTAGTGCTGCTGATGAGGAATTATTTTCCGAAATGGCCATACAGCTCATTAAAATTATTGCAGTTGGAGTTAACATGTTATGGTCTCATGTTCATTTACTCCATATCCTTTCGTAAAATATTTCACTGCATTTCCTACAATTTTACACATTTATTATATTTTGGCCTGCTCATGTAAGTAAATACAAATAAGGAGATGAAGCAAACAAAGAATTTCTTGTTATGTATATTTATGACTAACATGGCGGTTAATCAGGCATATAACTAAATAAAAGGAAATTTACATTTTGCTTTGGGCGTATGACATTTGTGCCGATTTTATAGATTTCAAATTTTTCATTTGCGCCGATTTTTTTTCATATAACACAAGTAATTAAGTTACATGTACTATGCATTAAAAGAAGATATGTTGGTTAAATCTTGAAACAGACAGTGTTTAAATACCGAAAGTGTATTAATGCCTCATATAAGATATACTTAATTTTCGATATTTTGGCATGAATTTGTTTACATTTATTTTTGAAAATTCAAGGTAAACGTAGGACCTTAAAAATTGAGATTAAAAATAGATAGCAACTGCAAAGACTTATATTAACTGTTTTCTACAATACCTTGAAGATATTGGTTAAATCTGGCTATAATCTGTGAAGTATGGTCATGTGCCTGACTGCTACCAATGAAGTACCAATAAGTTTTGTAAAGACAGAGTCACTACAAGTTCTGTTGGTTTAAATATGAACTTAGTAAAACAGTTGGATTTGTATTTTTTGCTTTTTTATCACCTTTTGAGCTTTATTTTTAATCCGCGTAAGCACTTATTAAAATTTCATCAGTAGAATTTGAACTAATGAAAAAAATACCTGCATTAGACACGAAATTAACAAGTAAAAAAATCGGCGCAAATGAAAGAAATAATCGGCGCAGGTGAAAAAAAAAAATAATCGGCTTAAATGAAAGAAAAAAATCGGCGCAAATGAAATGCAAATCGGCGCAAATACAAAACGCCGTTTGCTTTAATATGCTTTTATCGATTTCTCCTATCAAATTTTACATTTGAACTGTCTTATAATACAACAATGGAAACTCTAAATGACCTTTTTATGTGACAGGAACAAGAATTATATTTTGAGTTATTTTCAGTAACCGTGCAGTATCACCTCTCTGTGCAACCTCACATAATATAGGTGGTCACGTGATTATGTTCTGGCCAATGGATTAGCTTGAAAAATATCTTATTAATCATATAACATATTATATGGTAACCCGAATAATCCAGTCGTTACATTCCACTCACCCCGATCACTCCATTAACGCCTGAACGCATACCCCATGTAAAACGCGTCAATCGGAAGTGCCTTATCGCAGTGCATTGTGGATTTAAACAAGTGTTGATTTTGTACGATAACTTTTTGATTTTTTTTCAAATTGGTTATTTTTGTTTAATTGTTTTCGCTTGACCGTAAAATGATATCCTACATGTATAAACTGACCCGAGAGTAGGGAATACAATGTTTGTTGGCGATTTTTTTTTCACACAGATTTGAAATTCTACCATCTGTTTATCTAATTAGAATAACATGTGAACTCTGAAGATCGCAAAATAAACCTTTAATTAACACATGCCACTTTGGTAATTAGAATAACATCAAGAATTTTATTGCAAAGCAAACAAATTTCATGAGATGTTTAGACTGTTTCATTCAAAACACGATCAAATGTAACTTTTAATAATAATAAACAAATAAAATAAATAAATAAAAACAAAACTGGAACTAATATATGTATTTTCAGAATAAAATAAATGTTCATTTGATATTTCAATAACATATCTAATCGAATTTCGTGAAAACTAGAATTGAGAATTGAGAATTTATCAAGAGCTCTTATTATGATCTAGATCTTAATTCCCAAAAACACAATTCGAAAAGATTCACGTTACTTCTGCTCCGATGTCAAAAATCGTGTCATTTTAACCTTGACCATATCATAGATTTTTAATCGATAATATTTTTTTATTTTTAAATGCATAACATTCCAAAATAACATTTATCCCGAAAATACTGAAAGTCGCAATTCCAAGTACAAACTGTTTACATTTTTGGTTTATGATCGAGATAATTTCTCACATTCTTTTACAATTTTGTATTATCAAGCACCTAAACTTTACCGTTTTGAAAAGTTCACATCGAATTTACATCAATATTTTACATCCATATTAAAGTTCGTGAAATAACATCTTCTTTATATTCTCAATACACATTTCGAAAAAAATCACGTTACTTACTGTTCCGCGGTAAAAAAAAATCGTGTATCATTTGAACATTGACCATATCTAACACTTTTAATCGATAATCCTTTTATTTCTTTAATGCTTAATATTCCAAAATAACATTTATCCCTCAAATACTGAAAGTCGCGATTCGAAGTACAGTGTTTGCATTTTTGGTTTGTTTACAGTAGGAAGTTCTTACTGCGCATGCACCTTCTTATCTAGTCACTGATTGGCTCTATTCTCCGTAGAGCAGCTGACGCCCCCAATCAACATAAAGACATCAGACCACAATTAATTGCCTTTACTCGTGGTATGTGGTATACGAATATAGTTCCAAGTAATAAAATATCTAATTTTTTTACGATTTTTTTTCTGTGACTTGTGTTGAAAATCTTAATATTTTTTCGTGTTAATATGATAGTAGAAGGGCTGAAATTTATTGTAAACACGGTATTTATTAGATTTTGTAGAAAGGAAGTTGTGATGAGGAAAAAGTTCAAAGGTTAAAAATTGTGTTCATTTTGAGATTTTGGTCACTGATCATACCCCATGGTTGTTTATGATGTTGCCACG
>MJUU01009122.1:29762-46628 GCA_002080025.1 Modiolus philippinarum
TTCGTGAAATATTTAATACAGGAGTTTGTCTTTTATTGCAGTGTGGAGTTGGTAAAACAATTCCCCGTGGTAGAGATGTATTCTCTTTATTTTTCTTAGATATGGTGTACTTGTACATGAGATAATATCTCATGTGTACACTTTGTTCAATTACTATTATCTAAATTTATGTAAATTCAAAAACCGAAGGATTAACTTCCACCATCGTAGTTTTGTCCTTAGCTATATTTCATATTACTGATTATTCGGATTTCTTTTTGGTTTTATGCATTTTATCATTTTTTGAAATTATGGATTGCCTTTCGTTGGGTTCTAGTGCTGCTGATGAGGAATAAATTTCCGAAATGGCCATACAGCTCATTAAAATTATTGCAGTTGGAGTTAACATATGTGTTATGGTCTCATGTTCATTTACTCCATATCCTTTCGTGAAATATGCAAATCTTCCCGTCATTTTTTTAGTTTTTTTCCTGTTTTTTCTGTTTACCCTTTCATTGTGTTCAAAAGACTCATTCTTCGTTGACCGTAAATAGACTCGGATTTTATTTTCTAAACATTAATATATATTTCATATAAAATGAACATCCTATTTTGTCATTAGTTCCGAGGTTCTCACTTTGAATCTGCCTATTTACAATAACTTGTTAAGGGGAAATTCTTGACGTCTAGAGAATACACGGTATATGAAGGTCAGTAACTCTTGGCGGAACGTCATTTGGTAACGTCCCACATTTCTTCCAACACGTGGACCTGAGTTTACATCCCATCCAAAAGATGGGTTGTGTAACCAGAAATGCAGAACAGCCTGATCACATATACATGTAAACATATAGCATGCCCTATATAGTTTCATCTTTTCACATGCACATATAAATAGAAAAAAATGAAAGGATATGGAGTGAATGTACATGTGACAAAAACGCACACGATACAGAGAAAACTCCAGTTTATCGTATATCCCCCTCGAGCACAGGGGCTTGTCTACTGGTCAGAAATAATGCCTGCTTAAGTTTTAATGCATTTTAAAAAATACTGTCACGGGTTTGGGTAGCGTGGACATGACACAATAGGGTATACGGGTATACGTTACAGACCAGACAGACAGACACCAAGTGATGTAAGAGACACCCTTTTTGCAATAAACATATAAGGGAATCGTAAATCTATAACAATATGTTTATTATCTAAATTACGAAATTAAAACATGACATAGGACTAAATATATCTGTGGGCAATGGCTTCCGTGATCTTGGATGTTCAAGACTGACTTCTATCTTCACTATGACGGCAAAACAACCCTCAAAACGTTCAGTTTTTAAAGGGGACAAGACAACATGTCAATTAATATGGTGAATAATTCACACAAAACGTTCAGTTTTGTAAAGGCAAGACCGTATGTCTCACAATATAGCTGAAAATATCGTGAATAATTCAGTACAAAACACTCTGTTTCGTAACTATCTCTTCGGGTATACGATATAGCAGAAAATATCACAAAATGTCAAATAAAATACATGCAACCATAAATAACTATGTTCCAGTAGCTTTTGTTAGCTTTTGGCTTTGGCAAGCACACTTTTAACATTTACTCCATTTCATGACAACAGTGCATGATAAATACGTAAGGAAATTCACTCAATAAAACTGTACATACGTACACCAGTTGCTTATAAAAGTTAAAATTAATAAAATGTAAAGTTTCCTGTACCTTTGGACCTTTGGCGCTTTCCACAGCAGAGAATCTCCTCCGAAGCCTCTAAGCAACCTTCTCTTACGACTTTTGAATCACCAAAAGCCTCAAAATTCATATCTGACCGCTTTTTATACTCCTGCGGCTGTAGCTATAGTAATTGTGAAAATTTCACAATTGTCAAGGGCAACTGCCTCAGCAGCGCGAAAATGAAGGATTTCAAATAATAATTTATAGCATCCTTTAATTACATTAGAACAATAAAGCATTGTTCTAATCCAAAACCATATGACAATAGACAAGTATATTTCATACAACTTTTATGAATTTGACAAGACACCCATTTGTAAAAGTTTTAGCGACTTTCCGTTTCTCTCTTGTGAGCCTCAAACTTTCGGAACTACTTCCGAATGGCTTATGTTGTGAATGGATGTAAACATGAAAGTGCCGGTATTGCTGAATTTCGATGTCAAAAACCAAGAATAATATGAAGTTTTCCCATAATATGAGAGTGTAGGTTTTGAGTAACCAATGTTTGAACTTGACTTATGTCCCAAAAATATTGTGACAACTCCTAGATTCACTAGAAATTCAGATCGAAGCGAGGCATCATTTGCCCCGTTTCGGCCAGCCATGTGTACATACGTACGACCATGCCATGATATAACTGAAATATTTGAATTCAAAACTTTGTTTCCTGTACTCAGTTGATGATAAAACGAACTTTTAAAACAGCAGAGACATAAATTGCCAATCTATGCACAGTTGCATAGTAAAAATGTAAACATTACAGGCTAAGCTGTCTGCTTAAACCCTGGACCCTTACAATACAGTAGAGACACGGTATTTTTTAGAAATGCATTAAAACTTAAGCAGGCATTAGTTCTGACCTGTAGACAAGCCCCTGTGCCCTCAAGGTGGTGCTGGGCAACACTCAGAGGTATGCATATTTTATGTGTATATAAATGTCTGTGAATGTAGCGAACTTTGCTTTAAATGTCTGTGAATGTAGCTAATATTTCTTAACATCTAATATTGCTTTAAATGTCTGAGAAAGTAAAAATAGCAAATTTAAAACAGCATACAGATCCACAGGGGCTTGTCTACAGGTCAGAAATAATGCCTGCTTAAGTTTTAATGCATTTCTAAAAAAATACCGTGTCTCCACTATCAAACAGTAGAGACACGGTATTTTTTAGAAATGCATTAAAACTTAAGCAGGCATTATTTCTGAGGTGTAGACAAGCCCCTGTGTACAGATCTGCATATGGTTTGCTTTGAAATATCATACTGAAGATCACGCTGAATTAATATATCTGTTTCATTGCATACTCTTGTCTATGTAATGAAAAAGCGGGAGAAGTGAGGTGAAATTTCAAGAACTAAAGTCTGTTTCACTTCCTTTAGATAATGGAAATTCTCTTCTGCTGACTTTAATATTGCATATTTCGGCACCGGATTTTGCACGGTTGTGTAGAAATATTATACACTTCTGGAACCACTTTTAATTTGATGATATCCAATACATGTTGAAAGAAAAAACACTTTTTAAAAATGCTCCATGCTTTTAAATGGATGATATTTTCCGCGCACAATTTATCGACTGGGCTGGACCATTCTGAATTAGGTATAAGGCAGGTATATCTTTTAAGTCAGATGATAAACAAGTCTCACTTTGGCTTTTACCATGTGCTTGGACCCAGAAAAACATACCCGTAAATGATATAAATCAACAAAATACTTAAACATGTAATTAAGATATGCATGCATAAAACCCAAAAGAAATATTTGAAATATTTGAAATAAATTGTTAATGTACTGCTACTGATTTCTATTCGGTGTTTACAAACAAAAAGTCCGTGGATAACAATTAGTACACCTTGCTATTGTTAGGTAGGTCAACTTGGGTCATCTAATTCATCAAGTTACTTGGTCGCCCTTAAAATAGAACAATCCAACACTTAAAAATTTTCACCTGTTTGAAAAAAAATGTGAAAATGAACATGACTGCAGACTTTTGTGCATGTCGTAAACGGCGAATTCAACGTTTTTCAGTTATGTGTGATCATTCTTGATATACATACCAAATATGATAAAGATTAGTGTAAAAATAAAGCTGAAATGGGGATATTTCCATTATCTAAAGGGAGTGAAACCGACTTTAGGATTGAATGTTTTAACATCTGAAATTCTTTAGAGATTTGAAAATCAAGATGAAAACATTTGATTATTACTGTTGGAATATGTTTCCAGTCGATGGAAATTCTAAACTGGAAATACTCAAATTTAACGGGATTTGCTTTTTTTTATCGAAGAAATATTTGACAATTTATCAGAATCGGGAAAGTTTGTTTACATTGAATATACTTTGAATGTCAAATTTTAGTTTTGCACATATTTATTTTGATTTAAAAAAAAATGGGAATACTTAAGTATTAAATGAAAACAAAAGCAGGAAATTGGTATAAGACCCCTGTAGCCTCCTCCTCAATAAAATATCCAGGAAGTCCACCCAGAAGTGGATGGGTAATATTTAATGCTTAATGACTATTAACAAAAGTCAAGATATAGGTATGGCTTTTGATAAAATGGTGTACATGTAAGCCAAAATAGTATCCTGGGAAATAAGTTCCAAATGGAACAAATGTTATTGATATTTCTATGAGACTTATTCCGTCTGGAGATTATTTCAACAGAATACTTTCCAACTGAAGATTATTTCACCAGCTGTGAGCTGTGAAATATTTTCCTTTGGAACTTATCTCACAGTGGATACTATAAACCGTAAAATACCAAATTCCTGTTGAATATATAATGTAAAGGCAAAGACATCGTAAATCAACATTTGTGGCAGACAGATACTAAATAAACCATTAAATGTGCAGAAACATTTTATCCCATTTTCAGAATTCTTTGATTAAAAAATTATTCAAATTTTGTTTTATATGAAATAAAAGGGACAACAGGAAACACCTACAATGGCTGAAAATTATAATTACATGCCAAAATCTGCTAGGGAACTACACAGGAAAAACACAAATAATACAAAAGACAAACGTAAACAACGATAGGAACTCGGGACAGCCGGACTTGGTACCGGCACTATAGCAAAAGCCAGCAGTAGGGTTTAACCGGTTTATGGGTACCCAAACCTCCCCTTTATCTGTCCCGTTTCCCTAGAGTATAGTAAACATACGAATAAAACCCAATACACTAGACTACTTAACTCCATGACCACAATTCTGAAAGGAGAGAATATGACAATACGTAATTTTGAAATGTGTACACCATTTATATAAAAACATACTAAATGTATTTTTATTGATATACATATAAAGAGGCGAGCTATTTTTGGCATCCCTATTGTTTTATTATGTGATATATTTACTGTAAATTTAGAGCTTAAAACTTATTGCCATAAAAAATACCCATTTTGTCGCTCAGTAAAAAGACATTAAAATGTTTCAGCTCTAAATTTACAGTTTCGGCTTCAGATTGGACGAAATAGTAAGGCCATTTTCTGTTTTAAAGATCATGAATGTCATTAAGGTAAAAACAGAAGCTATAAAAAATGGGATTACAATAAACAGGAGCTATGTACAAATTGTTGGAAGATGGGAATATTGGTCAGGAATATTTGGACATGATAAACAGTTTGACTGATGACATAAATGGTAATACATAAGAAATTATTGATTAACAAGAAAAACTTACTGATGCACAGCTAAACGATCCAAAGTGCCCAGTAGGAAATTAAAGAAATGAAATAAAAAATATTAAGAGAAGATTTAATGAAGCACAACTTGAAGTAGATATCTTGAAAAATAAATGTTCAAAATTGAATTTTTGATGATTTAAATGCTTCCCAAGAAATCCTTTGGGGAGATATTTCTGACACACCAAACACACTACTAAAAAGGAAGAAACTACCAAGACTGACAGTGACAGTGTCAAGCCTAAAGAAAGTTTAGGCGAAGCAACTGCTGATAAAAACTCTGATGCGGAGAAGAAATAGAACAGTGAACATCGATTTTATCACTTTGATATAGAGGCAGTGTCAATTTGATAATTACATATAGATATAAAAAAAAATTATAAATTGGAAATCAAGAGCAATTCCGAATTATTGTAGTTAGAAAAACTGAAAATCAAAAGACACTTCCTAATGATTGTAGATAGAAAAACCGAAAGTCAAGAGATTTTTCATAATTTTGTAGTTAACAAGAGACCATTTTCCTGATTGTTGTTGCTATCAAGAGCCATTTCTGATTATTGTTGTTAGAACATATTGCTAGAATCATATTTATGCATATTATTGTTAATCCTTGCAGTAAAATATAAGTTATTATTTAGTATTGTAATTATACTTAATATTGTATGTAATTGATGTAAAATAAAGGATAACAGGAAACACTTACAATGGCTGAAAATTATAATTACATGCCACAATCTGCTAGGGAACTACAAAGGAAAAACACGAATAAGACAATTGGTCAAGAATCATTATATATTTCAGTCGACATCGGCAGTATAAGTGAGAGGCCAGTATGTGTGTAAAAGTTTAAGGTCACTAGATCTCAAAGCTAATTTAACGGATGCAAGCAGAGTATCTTGTCGATATCCCCTATAAAGTAATGAATGTAAGTTACGCTCCAGCCTTACTGGACCTTTAATCAGTTTCTTGCATTTTTGAACAATATTTATGAAGAAACGAGGATCAGAAATATCCTTTACTAATAAGCTGTTTGCGAGAAACGCCCTATTTGATTGCTTAAAATAAAGGTTTTTTTTAGAAAAGATGAATGATGCCCACTTAAGACAGAAACAGAAGACAAAAAGACAAACGAGGAAGCAACAATCAAGGTATGTTTTTTTTTATTAATATGGTTGATACATTTGATTAACTAGCATTATTTTAAGTCATTTAATCAAGAAATATGAAAGACTAAGCAAGTCTCGTGTGTAAATTGTGTTTTACAATACTTGTGACACTTGATCCTTGATTGTATTTAATTTTGTTCTCTTTCAAGTTTTAATGGAATAATTATTTACATTTTTATTAGCTATGGGTGAACATTATTAAAAACCAAAAGCAGTAGAATACCAAAGGAACAACATGGCAGTTGATTACAAAAAGTGTAAATCCAGAGACTTGGGAAAAATGAAACAAGAAAACTAAAGACATGATAAATGTACATGATACTTTTGTGCTGGCACGAAAACCGATGTTATACGGAATCTCTCAATATCTAAATTTAACAAAATTTTGTTCAAAACCAAGTAGTATCTCTCTCTTGCATAGCTCTGTCCCAGCTGATTTTGGCTTTACTATTTAGATCTTTTTGGTAATTTGTTTTCTTTCAGCTTTTTCGCATAATTACATATATACACATATTTTTGTATATGGATATCCAAATGTTTTGATATTTTCTGCACTGAAAAGACATAAGTTGTCGAAATGCACATATGTAGAAATTGGATTAACAGTATTGTCGATATTTTGTTATTTACAAAGTATGCTTATATCACAATCATAACATACAAAACTAAAGCACAAAACACGTTTCACAAAAAATGCGAGTTGCTCTGAATACTTCACCGGTCACACCACCTGTGAGTCAATTCAGGGTAAAGTCATAACTGGTAATGTCAAATCCCAGCTGTGAAATCTTGCTGAAAATGGCTTTCCTTATTTGTAGAGCTGATAATTCATGTCTACCTTTGATTTTTTGTGACATGCATAATATTTCTGAAGGACAGAGGAGAAAAGGGCTGATCATATTACTTACTTCGCATTTTCTGAGGGATGTTTTTGACCTTTAAACAAATCATTGTGTTAAATACAAAAACAAATCAGCTGAATATGAAAATTTTATTCCCTTTTTGATATTTCCTTGACTTTTCCCAGCTTTAAGATGTGTTCAAAACCATTAGGAAAGTTTATTTCTGTACATTCCGATTAGAAACTTATCATTTTTGGACAAAAATCTCTTTTCTTTCTCATCTGCTAAAATTTGACAGAAATTGAAATAGATGAGATGTATTGGGAACAGAAGAGTAATATACTCAGATCCAATCCAATAACTGCAGATAGACATTTCCAAATCAGGCTGGAGACTCTTCTCATCAACTAATACTTGCCGATTGCATACCTCTTGGCAACATTTAATATTTCTTTTCCAGAATCAAATTTCAAAAGAGGGGTTCTCCTCATGCAAATGGCGTTCTTTGGGTGAAAAATGCACCAGATCCTTCCAAAGCTTCTGAAAGAGAAATCATTTGTTTCCATGACAAATATATTCAATGTACCTTACCATGTGAGGAACATGACCCAGAATTGTTCAATCTAGTAGTAAAACTTCAAACACATTTTTACTTCAAGCACATTCACATTCAGCAGCCTGCAAGAAAAGGTAAGTTCTAAGCATAACAAAATACCAAAGTTACTGTGAATCTAGTTTCTGCATATGCGCATTTCGACAACTTATGTCTTTGTCGTACTAAAATTGACAATGTAAAACATTTTTCTATAGATGAATTACTGGCTGCTTGTAATCTGACATCACAGCAATATCATGCTTCATTGCAAAATTCTGCCAAAGATACATGCATTTATTTGAAAAGACAACCAAATGAAATGAAAATCAACATTTATATCCCTGTGATCCTAGCGTGGCAGGCTAACATGAGTATACAGTTTGGTTCAAACCCTTACGCATGCATCCATTATGTAGTATAATACTGGAATATTACATAGCAAGAGAAGAGAGAGAGAAATGGAACTTCTTTTAAAAGCTGTCAGTGAGGAGAATAAAGATAGCAAATGAGGAAATGTGGACAGGATTTTATTAATGCACGTTCATTAAGTACTCAAGGAGCTGCTTATCGAACAATCGGTCTTCCCTTATATACAAGTCAGACTTTCAAATTATTTTCACTCCAACTGGCCCACCTTATCAAATTGTAAATCTTCTTAGACCTAAGTATCTTCTGGACAAACTAGATGACGATGGAAATGTCTGTATGTCTGGAATTTCGGAAAAATATATTGTCGTCCCCAGGTACTCAATTCATGGTGTCTAGCACATTAAACAGCATGGAATGCACCATCAAGCAAACTTTAAATCAGAATGATACACAGCCAGATATTCTTGAGGAAATATGAAATAATCTACCTATTCAAGAAGTAGATCAACTAGTATCGATGGCTCAAAGTCGTCAGTGACCATGAATATAAAGAATAAACAATTTTTAATCAGATTCATTTTCTTTTGCAAAGGATGTCGAAATCTTTCACTATGCTGAACATCAGTTGTTTATGCCTTGGAAACATGAAAAAAGTGGTCTTTTATTATTTGTGGAAACCCTTCATATGAAGACAGTTTTAATCAAAAGAAAGACATAATTAAAAAAAATAAATCTTTCATTCAACATCAGGCAGATTTAATTGATGATGCAATTCGTGAAATAGAACAAAATGGTCCACCAAAGAATGCTTGGAATGCACTTCTCCTCAAGTCATCCAAGAGGACGATATATCTGATGAACAACAAATTGACCCTGATCATTCAATTCTTCAACCAATTCATGATCAAATTGATATTATGAATTTACCAAATCCACAGATAAAAGGACAAGCTCTAGCCATAGAATCTACTCCTTCTTTGTGGGCAGATGATGAATATAGAACACATCTCCCATCATTAAATGTTCAGCCTTGTGAATTACTTCAGATAGTCCTTCAATGATGTAAAGATTTTTCTCAGAACAAAAACATACTTGTAAAAAAAGATCCTCTTTATATATTCACATCTGGACGTACTGGGACAGGAAAGTCTCACCTTACTAAAGCTTTATATCAAATGGTTCAGTTAACAATTTGCGCTGTTAAGGAGAACTACCAGACAAACCAAGAATATTACTGTTATCACCAACTGGAACTGCAGTCTTCATTATAGAAGCCATAACAATACATATAGTACTTCTTTTATCCCTTGGTCAAACAAACAGAAAGCAACAACGGGAAAAAAGTTATCAAGCATTATCTGATGTAAAAAAATGAGTTAAAATGCAAACTATCAAGTCCTGACATATTACATGTCTTTTCTTGTAATGAAAAGGTTGATCAACACAATTCGAAAATGTTGTCAGAACTATCTGAACCAGTAGTTCACCTCATGGCCATTGATAATGTCACTGGATCATAAAAATATCAGCCATCTACTGAAGTTTGCCCGAAATATTAATGTACTGGATGGTTTTGCAAATGGTAGTAAAGGGACAGTTGTGGATTTCATTTACAACAGAAATACATAAATAACAGTTTTAGTGAAATTTGATTTACCATCTGTTGGCAACAATGCTAGAAGAAATACCAAGGTTTTTCTATCTAATTTTGACCCTTCAGCCATTCCTTAAGCGCGTGGAGGTAAAATTTTCTTTTGCTGGATCGAACCTAAAAGTGAGTCGAATACAATTCCCTTTAAAATTGGCATGGGCCTGCAACATTCATAAGGTCTAGAGACTGGCACTGAATGAAGTAGTTATTTCCTTTGAAAATACATTCCGTGATGGTCAAGCTTATGTCGCAATATGTAGAGTCAAAGCGTGAGACAGAATTGTTCTTTATAAATTGTAGAAAGATAAAATAAATCTAGTACCCATGTGAAGGAGGAAATGTTCAAAATGCTCAAATACAAGGAACATATCAATATCAGGACTTTCTTACACTATCAACAACATTATTACGAATACTACTTTTAAATGCACGTTAAGCAAGACTACATTTCAAACAGATTTCATAACATCCAGTAGTTCAAACCGCATATATTATCTGTATAACAGAGACACACTACTACCAAAACCAGAAACGTAGGTATCAGATACCAAAGTATAAATTTCTTATGCTGCCTTATTGCTCTCAATATAACTGCCATGGTCTTACAGTCTACACCCACTCAGAAGTGACTTCAGTCAATTGTTATTTAAATCATCTGTTGAAAGTTTACAAATGAATTTTCGAAATTCTTCATTTAAAACCATTCAGCTTTTGTATCGCTACTCTTAAATATTTTATTGACAACATCAAGAATCTCATAAACTTTGGAACTTTCCACGAATCATACTTGGAGAATTCAACATGGACACTGCTACAAACTCTTACAGAATTTTACAGGCTGAAATGCATATGTTGAAACATACATGTAACTGATTTTCCCACCCATAATTCTGGATCCACATGGGACTTAGTATTTATGCCACAGCAGTGCAACAGTAACTATACAGTTGGTGTGTTTCCCACTTACTTTTCCGATCACAATATATTATAGCCTTGTTTCAAGAATAAATATTTTGATAAGGTAATTTTTATGTGAATTACCTTGTTTTACCCTTGAGGTAATTCTTACTAATACATGACGCCATTGATGTTTTAATAAATAAAACTTTCACTTTCTTACAGACACATATATTTCTATAACACAACACACTTTTTAGGCCATCCTTGCGCGGGGCATGCCCATTTCTAGTCTGAACGAGCAACCAATTGTATCTAAAGTTAGGTCAGATAGTCTACATGGGTTGTTCAGATTCCAAGTGGTCAATCTTCATCTCTTAGTATGTGTCAAAGGAGATCCATTCAAGACGAGCTCTGTTTATCATTTAGCAGTTTTCTTTCTTTTTGAAAAGGAAAGTTATTCCCCTAACTTTTCAAAGGGTATTGCTCGGACTATATATCTTTCGGGACTACGACTATGTGCTAGATGAGGTCCAATATCTTATAAAATCATTCATTGAACGCCATAAATAGGGACGCCTTGTTCCTGCTTGGTATTCAGGTGTTTGGTTTCGAGGTGTTCCATATGAACCGATAGACAGTTTACTATGTAAGTGCTGTCTCACATGTGCTTGCAGGTTTTGGAAGGCATCAAGTTCGTTCCACCTTGGTCGGGCCTGAAGAGTGAAATCGTTTGTTCGTATCCAAAAAAAGAGAGAAAATAAATGTCAGACCTATTTCCAGTTGGACTTTTAATACCTGTCGTAAAGGCTTACAAATCGATTCAAGACGTTGTTCAAAATTGGATCCATTGCCTCTTCCTGGAGTATTGTTTAAAATCGGCTTCTTAACCAGAGGTCAAAAGCATTCTGATAATTTTTACATTTTGGGTCTCTTGTTTCAACTCAAGAAGTTGCTTTATTTTCTGTAGATTTTTATTTGTTTGGAGGGAGATTCACCTCTTCGTCTCATTCTGTTATCAAAATCTGATAGTAAGAAATTTCTGACTTTATCAAATTACATATTTTAAAATACTTACCGTTATAGATTTGAAGTGATCCCCTCGAACCACTTTCAATCTGTTGTTAGATTTAAAAAAGTGAGTGCTTGGAAAAAAATGCGTTAGATGGGTGACGGGAGAGGTCGTCAGTTTCTTCTTGTCTGGTTCCCTGTTCATCGAAGTTGACAGTTCTGTTATCTGACTTTGAAATGATTAGTATTTATATAGAACTACAAATTTCATATATAATTCTAAAATTTATTAATAACATAACTATGGCTTGTATCGGTATGCCGTTCTCTGCACTTTAAGTTAAAAGATTGCGTTTAATATGCAAAAATGATTATTAAAAATCATGAATATATTTATCTAAGAAATGAACAATTTAACATACAATAGCATTACTTTTATAAATCGATTGTAACTACAAATTAAGTATATAGGGGGCGAGAATTGTGTATTACGAAACCGACCGGACGGCTCATTATTCAATCTCTGTCCGATTCTTTCAATCATCGAGCAACTGTTATTGTGAGTGGAATATAACGACTGGCCTTTTGAAATTATTATTAAAAACATTTTACAATTTATTATAAATAAGACTGTCAAAAGATTGATTTAAATGGTATACTCCCATCTCACTTCTCCGTGGGTTCCACTTCTTCGTGGTATTCACGTTCATTTCAACCAATTTTTTATCTGTGACGTCACCGTTACTACGTAGCTACGTACCACGAAGATAGGAGCTACCAGTATATATATATTGCACTGAGAAATTATGTGCAAGGAATTATGTATTGAGTAGGGTGCCCGCGCGACGATTTTTCTCAATTTGGGCGAACACACACACTTGCATAGACTATCCAAAATAACGATCGAGATTTTTGTTATAGAATATGGTCACATTTTTTTTTAAAATGTCAAAATTTTCCTGAAATTTGGAAAATTATCATGCAACTAGAAGTTCATATATTTCACCAGCAAAGCATGGTAAAGTCATTGTTTTATTTTTTATAATGATGTGTCTTGCATCCTTATAAGCTGACATTTATTATTTAATACTCTTAAATCAACAAATCTGGTTATCTCTCTTTGGCCACGCATTTTTGCTTCTCTTTACCTGTCATGTTATTGTACCTTACACTTTCGAATTTCATTCTTTGTTTAATGCTTTGGTATTCATTTCCGATTGCATTATTTACATGTTTTGATCGAGTAAAAATACCTAATGTTTTATATTATATTTGGACCATGTGAAATAGCGCATTTCATCATGATCATGGATAAAAACGAGACAGGTTCTTAGTAGATTGAACTGTTGCATAAAACGATAATACGCCGGGCTATAAACACATTGTAATTGCATAAAACGATAATTCACCGGGCTATTAACTCATTGCTTAATTAGCATATTTTTAGCAACGAACCTAAGAGCATGTGTAATTCAATTGTTAGTCGTATTGTTAAATTTCTAGTAGTCCAGTAAATGCAAAGGGTAATAATCAAGTAGATGTACTAGAGAGACTGAGGCAGGTATAAGTGATCTGAATCTGAGGTGGAACCGTGAGTCTTTCATACAGCTTCACCTGTCACATGATATGGACGGTTGTCAGTATCGTTGGTGACCTTTTTGAGTCGACTTCTTATTCCCTTGTAACATCATTTGCTTTCAATCTATTAGATTGAATGATGTTACAAGGGAAAGAGTAAATTACACATTGGCGGATCCAAGGGGGGGGTCCGGGGGTTGGAACCCCATTTTTTTTTCTGGACTATCATCTATTTTTTCATGAATATCCTGATGTTTTATTAAGAAATACCCCCAAAAAATTTCGAATTTTCCTTGGATTTCAAATCGGAACCCCCCTTTTCAACCCCTGTTACAATTAGATCTCCCCCCACCCCTTTTTGTTATGTCGCGTGAGACATAACCAAAAGGGGAGCAGAGAGGAGAGATCTATTTTAGTTGAATAAATTTGCTTTTTGTGTGTTTTCTGTCAATTCGGAACAAAAGATTTATATCTCAATTCACTTCTTAGAAAATCAACAAAATAATGTTAGCTTTGAAGGCAAAGTTTGTGACCGGATGTTCATCTCTGTCAAAACACATTCTCCGTGAATGATGCTGTGAGAATTTAATTAAGGAAAATTTGGAACACTCATCATGTTCAATTACTATCATCACCTTACAAGTGTCGGGGAATTTTATCACACTAGAAGATCAACAACAATTACAAGAATTAAACAGAGATGATGTACTTTATGAAGCCATGCTGGAAATGTAGTGATCTATATTGGAAAATTACAGAAGAACACAAAACGGAGTAGCAGATTAATATATCGCTAGAGAAAGAGATTTTCTGAAATTTACGCGGCTTTTTAACATGATCGTGTATCTAATGCAAAAAAAATTAATAATAAATAAATAAAAACTGAAAAAAAACTAGAACGTCAATCGTTCGAAGAACAATTGATAGGTCTTTCCCAAAGTTGCGTCAGAATGTTCTCATTATTGATTCATAGGGAAAACCAACATTCTAAGCTTAATTTGTATATTTATAAGATCTTTAACGTGAAATACATTTTTTTCAATGTGACCTTGACATTTGACCTTGACGTCATTTTGAAGGTCAAGTCTACCTGAATTTTTTGTATTGAATATATGTTTGTATCTTCAGTTACATTTGAGCTATAGACAAAAACCCCCAAATTTATAACGAAAATCGTTTTTTGGTCCACAGGTCTAAAACGGTTGGTCCAATGATTTTGGACCGAAAGTAACAATTGTAGGTCTCAACAAGACACACATTTACATCATTACATTTAATCAACTATCTATTACGGTTTCTTAGTTAATCCAATAACAAGGTCTGAGGTCAAAGTCCAAAGTGACCTATGACCTTTGACCTTAGCATTTTTTGATGTAACACATATGACCTAAGTTGAATGGAAAAGGTTCCAGGTTTCTATCTCTAACCATTTTCGAGAAAATCGTATTTAAAGATTTTAAGAAATTTTCACGGGGCATAACTCATAAACGGTCCACCGCAGAGTTTCGGTCTAAATGTAACGAAGGTCCGTCATAACCTAACAAACATTTTTGTCATTTCATTTAATCAGCTTTCTCTTATGATTTCCGAGTTTATCCCATAACAATGTTTTTCGGACTTTGGGCGAAAATTCATGAACGGAAAAAGATTTTCGACCGTTCCCTTTTTCTGCACAACTACACATGGTCTCGTTTATTGTCATTAAGTTTCAAAAGGATATCTCAAACCAATCTTCCAAAAAATTAGGAAGAAAAGGTAAAAAATAACGAGAAAAACATACTTTTAAAAAAGTGCGCCTTACACACCAGTGCGACTTGTACTTAAGAAAATACGGTAATATTGAAAAAAAATTTGGACCTTAAATTCAACCTTAATCTGTGACCTTGACCTTGACCTTTGACCTTGAACTAGTTTTGAAGGTCAAAAGTCAAGGTCACACAAACCGTTGTTGAGAAACAAATAGTTGAAGTTGAAACGAAAATATCAACGGGCATTATTCTTGAACGGTCCATCGTAGAGATTTGGTCCAAAGTAACGAATGACCGTCAGACCCTAACAAGTATTTTTGTCATTATACTTCTTCAGCTATTTCTTATGGTTTCCGAGTTTATCTGCCAACAAGGTTTCCCATGTTTGGTGATGTAACTCTGTTACTAAAGATAGATCGGGGCCACAGGGTCAGTCTGGTCAAGCCCAGCCATTTCTGATTAATGGTACCAAGTATCAAAGTGATATCTTTTAAGACTTTTCGGCAAATGTTGGAAGAAAAAAAAAGAAAACAAAATAATAATAAAAAAAATAATAAGTCTCCCAAACTTCGTTTGGGAGACTTAATAATCAGAAGAAATACAAGAAGGTCTTTCCACCGAAGTGGGAAAGACCTTAATAATAATCAAAAGAAATACAGAAAGGTCTTTCCGTTGGAAACGGGAAAGACCTTAATAAATAAATAAAAACTCGCTGTATTGGAGGGAAATTAATGAGTTACAATACTTCATCATGTAAAAATTAACCATTCGTTGAGGTCACCTTTCCTTGACCATATAGCTTTCTTGAAGTACAGGGGAGATATTTCTTTATCCAAAATAACTTTGGGCATTCAAAATTAAAATACCTCAATATTTTTATAGTTGAAAAGTGAAAAATTCTACCAGAAGTCATAATCATACATAAACTTGTGTTAGTCAAAATCACATTTATGATTCGGAATTTATAGTTGTTTGACTTCCATATGTTACAATCCCCTAGAATATTTTTATAAACACTTTAAGCGGTGAATAAGGTATGCGCTTATTGTTCAATATATTACACATAAAACAAAAATCATTTACAATGTACTTGCGAATCCATATTTTGATAATAGTAAGCCAAGATGGGCAACTTTGTAGCCTTCGGGCTGTTTGGAATCTTCGTAAGATAAACAAAGCATTAAAATTAATGATACTAGAGTGATGTCATTCCAAGACCCTCTATCGGCTGTAATAGAGTGGTGTTATTCCTAGACCCTCCATCGACTGTAATAGAGTGATGTCATTCCTAGACCCTCTATCGGCTGTAATAGAGTGATGTCATTCCTAGACCCTCTATCGGCTGTAATAGAGTGATGTCATTCCCAGACCCTCTATCGGCTGTAATAGATTGATGTCATTCTTAGACCCTTCGGCTGTAATAGAGTGAAATCATTCCTAGACCCTCTATCGGCTGTAATAGAGTGGTGTCATTCCTAGACCCTCTATCGGCTGTAATAGAGTGGTGTCATTCCTAGACCCTCTATCGGCTGTAATAGAGTGATGTCATTCCTAGACCCTCTATCGACTGTAATGGAGTGATGTCATTCCTAGACCCTCTATCG
>MJUU01009122.1:58024-88021 GCA_002080025.1 Modiolus philippinarum
CAGGATTTATGCACAAGCTCTCATGACATAGGTGCGAAACATGTAAGCCGGGTGGTATTGTTTCCATATCGTTATGTAGCATGTACATAAATCTGTGTGCCAGATAAAAATGTTTTCTTCCATTTGGCCATGTAACTTTCAAACGGCCATATTTTGGTCCACGAGTTAAACCCCTTTCCCTTTGGTTTACTGCGAAAGTGGTGTTCCAAATGTGACACCCCTTCGAATTTGAACGTTTTGGTCAACTTTTGCTAAAAGTCCTGCTAATTGCAGCATTTTCCACTGAGGATCCATTTTGGAACTAGCACAAGCTTACTCTGTACCCAGAATATGTAAATTAGCAGCAACATCCCTAAAAATTTGCATAATTTCCAAATTTGGAAAATTGAAATTTTCCTAACCAGGTCTCAGTCTTGTAAATGTTCCGTAGTGCTATTCTTTGTAAACATGCACTTTTTTAAAAAATTATAAAAAAAACTTGTGCTTCAAATTACATGCCATGCATATAGCATGCTTTAGTAATGGTTAAAGTTTAAAAACTGCAAAAAAAAGCATATCAAGCCACGAAGAATAAAGAGCTAGCAAACCTTAAAGTTTAGTCATCCTATTTTCACTTTCAATTTCTGGAAATTCACCTTGCCACAGCACTCATAGTAAACAGGAAATTCTTCCACCTTCCTCAAACTCAACCTAAAAAAATATGGCAAATATTTTGTCTATATAGATGTATTTTTTAAATAGTCAACTTTTTCAAACATGTCATCAAATTTGAAAGCAGGAGAAAAAAATAAAAATTGGGAACTATATTTATTTCACGCCATCTTTTGAGTACCTTCTGTATTCTGCTGTCGAATAGATAACTGGTTTCAATGTTTGTTGTAGGTACTGCTGTTCATTAACTCAACTTAAACTGGTATATATAACAATAAAAGAAAATATTCGGAAAGCCTACAATTTTTCTCCGGAATCATAACAAAATGTCCAATTACATACTGATATTAGTCCGCAAATAGAAATAGTTCGTAAAATGTGACATTCAAATTTATATAGAAATGTGAAATACAGATGAGCACTCACCAAAAGATTGTCCTNAAAGTTTATATTGTAAGGCTTCTTTTGAGCCTAAATTTATACTATTTTGTCAAGAAATAAAAATTGTATGGGCATTGGCGGCGGACGAATTTTTTCTGTCAAATTCAAGCAGGAAGTACCGATCCTTGTGTTGTTCACTTCCGGGAACCAGTTCTTTCTTATATGCAAGTTAAGGGGGGTTGATTTTCTCATGGAAGTTTCTTGAAAGATGCCTCTTTAAGTTGAGACACGTGTCACTTCATTTAAACATTTAGTAAAATTTCTACAAAATTTGAAACATGAGCAATTTAACATGGGAGTCTATGGGAGACTGAATTAGTGGTGTTATACCTAATAGTATTCTGCTGTCGAATAGATAACTGGTTTCAATGTTTGTTGTAGGTACTGCTGTTCATTAACTCAACTTAAACTGGTATATATAACAATAAAAGAAAATATTCGGAAAGCCTACAATTTTTCTCCGGAATCATAACAAAATGTCCAATTACGANTAAAAATCAATACATCAATACAGTGAGATGGAATCGCCAATTAATTAACACTGTTGAGCTAAGAGAGATTTATATTTGATCGATTTGTAGCGCTTCAGGTAGATTTTTTTTCGGCAACTAAAATTTAGTTAAATAATTGTCATGTAGAACAAATTATAAGTGCACTTCAATTTCATAAACAGTTTGTTTTTAGGCGATATATACATGTATTAATAATATCCAATTATCCTTCTTACTAACCCGAATAATCCAGTCGTTATATTCCATTCACTACGATCGCTACAGAATCGGATACGGAGAGGGATTGAATTATTCGAGTTACCTTCTTACTGGTATTTGAGGAGACGGTTTCTGCCTTCAATTACACGGAAGTTCCTATCTCGAAAGTCGACTCGTTTGTTTTTTACACTATGCTGTATTTGTAGAGACTCCGTCTCGTGTGTATTTACTCCATATCCTGATAAATTAATTGTTAATTTATGATGAATAACTATTGGAGTTTATGGTTTGTCTGTGGTCAGATTGGGTCGACCAATCATGACTGTAGAAATAACATCAATGAATATATCAGACAATATACAACTTGGGCCATTTTATGTAATTCTGACGTTTTCCAGCAATCCCTTGGTTGTTGAAATAATACATCGAACTATAATTTACAACAGGTGTTTGTGTTGTGAAGATAAAAAAAATAAAAAAAAATAAAATGAATAAAATTTTTGCTTGACGTAACATCAGACAACAGAGATAAAACTTGAACGGACACACAAGTGGAGGCCGATCTCGAAAGTTTGCAGGATCTCGTGAATCTCTCCAAGCATTCACAATATGCTCAATCCGAAATATGAATAAGAAATATTAAAGTTCATTTTAACAAACATCAATTATAACCGTTTTATATTTACCAAAATAACCCACCGAAGGACAGCTAGAACAATTTTTTGAATACTCTGAAAAAAAACTTAAATCAAGAAAATACTATTATTAGACATATATTATATAGTCAAAAATTTACAGGGTTGGCATGTATTTCTTATTTGATCAATTTTGTAACATGAGCTTCATGAAACATTTACAATTTTAGTTCGCTAAAATGTGATAATGTTAACATATTTGAATTGAAGATTAATTTGATATGTCCCTGAGTACCTTTTGCTGAAGATACAGTAGTCATTTATCCAGCATCAGTTAACATAATTTCAATTTATATTCCTATTAATTTTTTTCTAAAAAATGTGCAGATTCTTGCCAGAAAATGTCATAAAAAGTGTCATCATACAGAACCTTATTTTTTAATAAAAAATCTCCTACTTTGTTATTCTTTTAGGACTTAAACTGAAGGGTTTACTTTCAAAACAAATTACAGAAATTACAGTTTAGACAAATGGAATGCCATCATCGATAATAGTTTGTACTGAGTGATAAGTAGCAGATAAAGCACTTCTGCATCTCCGAGACCTTGCCGAGCAAGATAAGGAAATGCTTTATCTCATTTATAATCCAGTACTAAATCTTGTCCAAATTATCCATATAGCTCCTAAAATAATCCTTTCCCATATAGAACATATATAGTAGAAATGTTTACTTGTTTCTATCACTGTTTAGCAAACCATTGTAGAATGATGACACTCATTGTATAAACCAATTTCTGTGATTTGTAATCACTTCAGTAAAAGTCGTTCAAGAAATAAGAAAGTTGGAGAAATTTTATGAAAAATAACTTTCTGTATGATGACACTTTTTATGACCTTTTCTTCAAATAATCGGCACATTTTTAGATAAAAGATTAAACTGTAATGTAAGCAACTTTGACAAAGATTAATCAGCGTGTTATCATTTCTTATATTTTTTAAGAGCGTTACATATAATTTTGAAAAGATGAAATATTAGAATATCAATAAGAAAAAGTAATTCCTTATTTACTCCGGCAAGGCCTCGGAGATGCCCAATAACATGTCGACAAGTGTGTATGTGACGTTCATCCAATGAAATTTGTGTTCGAAATACATACGAAAAAATAAAAAATAAAAAGTATTAAAAAGCACTAAGAAAAATATTACCGTCACTTATCTGTGCTACTGTTATATATTTTATCTATATCTGTCAAGGAGTCAGATAATTACAAGATAACTAGAAATTTTACAAAACGAATTTACCAGAAACAAGATAAAGGCACAGCTGGAAATGTATTTTCATTCATAAAAACGAAGACTTTTGTAATATAAATTATTGTAATAACTAGTATTCTTGGATCTTGTGTTATCAACTTGATTAAAATGTCTAAATGTTATCAATAAGCTTATTGCATACATAAATAAAACAAAAGACTGCCAGAAGGAAAATGTATCATATCGAAAGCTTTTACAAAACAAGATTATCTGTCAATAACACAAGCGTATTGGCGATATGTCGCCAAAATCTAAACGACGGTTCTCTACAAAAGAGAATTATTAGCAAAGAAATTAAAGTTCCAGTGGAGAATTTGATGAAGGAACATTGTGCAACATGTCAAAAACAGTGACAACAGCATAAAATATCTTGTTCATTGAAACAAAGATTGATGCAAGGAAGTTGAAAAATGCTGAAAAAAAAAACAAATGGACAGAAATGATTTTAATCAAGAAATGATGGCAAGAAAATTTCTTTCTACACATCCAGAGATAGACAAAGTATTATGACATTTCAGTGATGAATAACAAAGTGATTGTATATTTCATGTAGGATTGCTACTGTTTATAAAAAACTTAAATCGGAATTAATGGTGATGATAAGGATAACCGGTTTAACCCTACCACTGGCTTTTGCTAGTGTTGGTACCAAGTCCGGCTATCCCGAGTTCCTATCGTTATTTATGTTTGTCTGGTTTATCTAGTGCAGTTCGCTTGTGTTTTGTGGCATGTGATTGTAGTTCCCCGCCATTGTAGGTGTTTACTGTTATCCTCTTTTTGTAAGACTACTAACTCCATGACAACCAGCCTTGGGGTCAATTACTTTCAAAAGTAATTGATTACATTCAATTACAATAACAAAATCTTTAATTAAATTACAAATTACATTTGCCATTTTCAAGCAATTAATAAATTATTTTCTAATTACATGGTTTATGTAATTGATTACACAAGAAATTATATAATTAATTGCAGCCAATTACGATTACTTTCTTCAGGTGACCACAACCTTGAAAGGAATGAAAATGACAATTGATGCGTGATTTTGAAAGATGGGTAAAGGAGTGCTCGGCGCTAATCTGTCGGCTAGCTCAAGGAGCCTAGTCTACTGGCAAAAAACTGTCGCACTACGAAAAAAATTCAAACTTAAAAAATTCCCAAAGGGTTTGGTCAAGAATCATCTTATATTTCAGTAGACATCGGTAGTATCAGTGAAAGGCCAGTGTGTATACAACATTTTAAGGTCACTGGATCTCAAAGCTAATTTTTTGGCATTTTAAAAAAAATTTCAGTAAAAACGGGGATTAGAAATGCCCTTAGTAATAAGCTGCTTGCATATATACTAGTATTATAAAACTTCTTAAATGTATTCAACAATTTGTAATCCTTTTGTAAAAGTTTGGTTGTGATAAAAGCTAAAAACGTTAAATATGAATTTGAATATAGTAAGACACAACTTGAATTCGGATTATTACCAATAGCAAACTGACAATTGAAAGCATGCAGTGACGATCATAAATAATGAGTTTCAAAAACTTTTCAAAGATCTCGACATACAACTCTGTGTAGGAAACCAATGTCATGTGCAAAGTTTCGTCCATATAGTTTGTTTATTTTTTTGAAAATATTTCCCAGTTTGTTATTGATATCAATTCAATATATATATTACATTTCGTATAAGGTGTGTACTACTATATTCAACTTCGTATTCAAGCTTTTTACTGTCTTACATACTATGACAAAATGTTTTTCGTATAACTTTTTTTCTCTCAAATTATTGGACTCAATCTGTAGACTGATTCATTAGTAGGTTAAGTGCTCCAAAAAAAGTAATGTCTGCTATACATGTGTTGACTCCCAAAATACATAAGTTGTAAAATCACACATGGAAACGGAAATCATATTGGAACATCATTTGTTAGTAAGGAGTTTTGATACGCTTGTTCAACAAGGGTAAACCCATTCATTTTAACGGATCTAAAATCTCCAGATGTTAAATTTCTGATTTTGGTTTTTAACTCATAAGGAAGCGTAGCATATACCGATGTTCAAGTCTGATAATCGATAATGGGATACAACTCTACACATTACACTGGGCATATTCACTTGAAACTGGAGGAGCCAGACCCTGTGCGACGACAGTGCAAGTTTCTTCTACTCTGTGAAAATATTATTGACCCATTCACAGCTAAGGAGTGAAATCAGGTGCATCGACAGGGTAAGTGTATCCTTTTATGCATGTACTACATCTCATATGATAAATGGGCCCGTATTACACTTCAGCAATAACAGTATATTATTTTAATGTCCGGGGTGTCAATCGTTTAATCGACGCGTAGCGAAGCATGTAAACGGATATTTTGGACCGTCAAATCAAGATTGACACCGGCCTGGACATTCCAATAATGTACTGTTATTGCAATTGTAATGCAGGCAAACAATTTCGTGTCTTATTTGTATTTAAAGTAGTTTTAAGTGGACAAGGAACCAGGCTAGACAGGGAACCTTTTTTGTCCGAGGCATTTACATAGTGGAATTGACGGTCAGCTTTGACCAATCAAATGCTCTGTTACATAAATGTTGCATTAGAATTAACAAATTTCAAAATCCTGAACTTTTTAAAAATTCTAATATTTTAAAAGTTTGACCAAAGTCTAAAATATCAAAATTTCAAATGAAGATAAGTTTTAAAATTTTGAAAATTTAACCAAAGTATTAAAATTTTTAAATTTTTTCAAACTTTAACATTTTTTCATAGTTATGTAAGAAGCAAATTTAGACAGAAAAGATTCAGATCTGGTTGTGTGTAAATAAGCCAATCTCTGAGATAATGCGACTATGGTAAGCCAACTCGTGCTAGAGATCATAGAACTTTTGGATTGTTACATTCAAGCGTTCTTCCGAATAAGCCTGAATGAGTACTTTTCTGATTTATAATTAACAGAAACAGTATAAAAATATAGTTTCACTTATAAAACTGCATATTTGTAAACGCAAAACTTCTCCAATATGTATGTGAAAAACAGATTTGCATATGTACGCTTGAAATATAAACATGTCATAACCGATTTAATAACTCTTTAAAAGAAAATATGACGGACAGACAGATTGTTCATTTCATTATTGTTTAGGGAACAAAACAAGACATATAAAACAAATGGAGTGACGTCCCTTGATACCAATCCAGAGAAAAAGTTATTATTTTCCATTTCTAGACAACTCTTTGGATTTCGACCGACGTCTGAAGACCATATTATCCTAGATTCAGCAAAGAAACTGAATATTGAGGAATAATATAGTAAAAATTGGTGTCTAGGTACCAATAAATTGATGATGGACTTAACAATGTCTATTATTAAAGCAATAACTAATGTCTCCACAGGCACAGTGTATATAGGATGTTATTAAACAGAACAAGTATACAAAACAGCCAGATTCCGATCAATCTGATCCAATCTACAATTGGTATATTACTTTCTACTTGTCCTTATATTAACCCTACAGTTTATTGATAATAAGGAAGATTACCGATATTTGTCCAGTTATTAGCATCTTCTAACCAATTTTTCAATAGTTTAAGATGGGTCTGTGGGCAGTTTTATTGATAAGTCATCTATGATTGTAATCAGAATGGAAGATGTATAATCTCTACCATTCTCTGTAATTATTGATATCAAATAGTCTTCGATCATCCAGTAATAACAGTACATCTAAAGTATAATAAAATCTCTTCAGAGCAACATTCATTATTTTACTGAAATAACCAATTGCCTAATATTACAATTGTAGTTATATTGCAGTTAAGGTCATCATGATATAAATTACAAACAAACGCAATGGGTTCTTATTTTAGAAATAGTAATTGTATATATATATATATATATATATATGAAAAAATACATTTAAACTATGGGTGAGAAAAAATGAACAAAGTGCATAGAAAGGACTCAGAAAGCAACATAGGACAGAGCTTTGGACCAAGGAAATACTCCTAAAAACTGAAATACAAATGTACCGAAATTCCGAGAACCACAGCGTGTTTATTGACATTGGAATTTCAAGATCGTTATGGAAACTGTTGAGGATTACGCCAGAGCGTGGGTTAAGAGAGACAGACCAAGAACGAGAACTTTAGTCCTTGTCAGATTGGATAAGATACATCGGCAAACGAATACCGAAGCAAGAACGAGAAAAGGGGGAATTCTAAAATCATAAATCAAAAATCACGACAATTCACAGTCAACAGGAATTGAGACAGTATGACAAAGACAAAACAAATAAACAAAAATGAACAAGAACGCCACAAAACTAAAGCACTAGCACTGTGAACCGCTATAAAAACTGAGGTATCATCAGGTGCTCCGGAAGAGTAAGCATGATCTGCTCCATGCGTGGAACCAGTCACAATGCCAGTGAAAAGTCCGGTTTTGTCACAGTCGGTGTTAGTCCGGTAACAAATTCTGGATCTACCCAAAGATATCTGTGCTCATTTGTGAAGCAGAAACATTTTAACCGTAAAACTTCTGTAGTGACAATTCCAACAGTGACTGAACATACCCTTGATGTATAAGTTTTTGAGACAATAATTTCGCTCTGTTGACAAAATCGCTGTACAAACTACAGGCACGGCAATAGCGAATTAGTTGTGAAATGTACACGCCATATGCCGGAGAATATAACTGCTCAAAAACGGGAAGTTCACTATTGAAAAGTCGAAATCATCACGCTTGTCGTAAAGTTTTGTTTTCAGACGTCCAGAGTTGTTAATGTAGAGGTATAGGTCCAGGTATGCTGGTGATGGTGTATCAGTGGTCTCTTTAATTTCGAGATCGATGAAGATTATCCTTAAATTGACAAATATATTATCAATAAGAAAATCAAGCATACTGCACCACCATTTTTTCATCGTAACATACTTTTCCTTTTAAATTGTTTTTTGAAAAAAAATGGATTTTAACTTAAAACAAGATCCATGCGATGTTTAATGCGGAGCCGTGTTAACAAACTACGCAGATGTGTTAACAATCGACTTAAGACTATGAGGATCTTGAAGCCTGTAAGTAAATCTCTATATTACATGACAAATATGTTGTTGCACCTGCAGACAAAGCTTCTAATAATATCATTTTTATATGTAAAGCACATTATTACAACTGTCTAATAAAAAACTAGGTTTTGATCACAATACACTAGGAAGGCTAAATACAAAAGAGTCTCATTTGACAAAGATGAAATCCGTTGCAATCACAGGTCGTTCATGTCCTTCTTGAATATTCACTCTAAAACAATCAACCTGCCATACATTTATTGGGTACCAAAATTACACAAAACTCCATACAAGGAAATATACATCGCTAGATGTCCATCTTGTTCAACTACTGAACTATCTATTAAACTAACTAAAATCTAACAATTTAAAAGTAAAAGTATGTTACGAAAAATGGTGGTGCAGTATGTTTGATTTTCTTATTGATAATATATTTGTCACCTTTGGAGGTTCTATCTATCAATAGCAAGTTGGTATACCAATGGTTAAATTGTGTTCTTCTGCTCGTGTGCTTGTTTTTTATATTCCTACGAAACGAAATTGCTTCTGGGACCCATAAAAGATAATAGAATAAATGATTCTAGTTCCTTCAAACACTGATAATGTTCCTTACTTTAATAACGAATCTTTTGCCAAATGTATCCCATCAATATATCCTCGATAACAAGAGATAAAGGAAACAACATAAAACACTAGATCTACATCTTTTCTGGACTTCCAAAAATGTTCATTTCAGTACTAAAATTACAAAATAACAAAAGGAACGATTATAACTTCAAATTATCAATTTCCATACCATGGACAGCACTAATATACCAACTTCTGCTTACGGAGTGTATGTTTCTCTGTTGATCCTTCACGCCAGATCTAGTAGAATTATCTTCGTGACCGCCTTATTAATCAAAGCTTACAAATTTCGTCTCATGCGATTCTTAAAAAAGTTCTTTAACGAATATCAGTCCCTCAAGGAAAATTTGAAGTTTCGATCCGATCGAACTGTGATTCAAGATTCATTTTTACACAATACTGGGATGAATATCACTTTTTTACTGTATACGAACTTTCAATGGCAATTGCTGTTGAGTTTCTACTTGACACTATCGCAAAAGAAGGGGAGGTTTGGTGCGCCATAAAAACGGTTTTACTCACCATTTCTTTTGAAATGCCTTTTACAAGTCAGGACAATTGGGGTTGACAATTTTTGCCGATGGTATTGCAACTGCTTCACCTATTTCCCTCTTGGGCTTTGGCTCTTGACAATTCTGTTCGATAATTTTGTTATTACCACCATTCACAACTGATTTGAAAAAATGAATACGAATCAGCAGCTTAATTAGTCGTGAAAAAAAATCTAGGCTTAATGTAAGACAACTTTCAAACTCAACATACTAACCACATTGTCATTTATTATGCACTTTTAATCTGTCATCTTTGTACTTTTTCACGGAAAAACAATCGTGGAGGCAAGTCAAATAAAATTGATGCCAACTCTAAGAGCACAAAACCAAATATATCCCTTTGAAGGCAAAGTCAAATAAAAGGGAATTTTATTAAACTGCAGTGCAAGACCAACGACTTAAAGATATAAAAAAATGAATGTTCACACATCCACTGCACGTTTACCTACATATCATAAAGTAACACCTTCTATAAAATAAAACCTATTGCAGCTACTTTACCAGGACTTTGATTTGTTTTGAGCATTCCTTATCATATATTGTGAAATTAGACATATTGAATTGATATACAATCTTTAGTGGTAATCAAGATACTGGACAATTGTAGTGTAATTATTGATATCACATATAACTCTCGATCTTCTCTGGTAAATAGCCTTATAAACCATACTGTTAATAGTAATTTGTACCACTTTATCACCAGTGTCTAGCCATTATCACCCTTTCTCCCCTGAAGACATTTCAGATGCTTGATACTAATAAAGGCGTCAAGACAGATATTACAGCTAATTTGGTAAGATATAATGTAACATATTAGATAAAATCTGGGATATTGCAAGTGAGTGTTGAATGTAGCCCTTATAACGTATGAACGTGAATACAAGAAGAATTACCTTTCAATCCGTCATTTCGAAATCTTGGAACTAGTATTTAAAGTATATTGACGTAAAGTAAAAGAAAATGTTTATTTGAGAGTATTGCAGATGCTGATTGGTTGGTAGTCATTTCGCTAATAATACATCTGTTTGGAGAAAATATTTACTTCCATTAATGGTAACCAAACTCAATTCCATATAAATGTCATTTCAGTATTACTCCACATCCTTTCTCATACTCCATAGTCTTTCATTGTTTATTTTAATGCATTTGAACTCATCAATATTTACCTAAAAATGCACGAAATGAAATTTAAAGAAAACGACTTGATTAAAAGGACATATGCTATTTCAGTGTTGTCAACATGAAGAAGAACAATAAAAGCGTTGTTACACTGCTTGGTTATACCATGCATTGGTAAGACTTTGTCTAATGTGCATTTATTCTATATCCTTTCATTGTTGTTGTCAAGTCTTCTCTCCTATAAAAATTCCACTCTAGGCCAGAATCAGTCCGAAAAGTCATTGTGTGAAATTATCTCCCTTCTAAACATNCTAATGAGGTGGGTATATAAATCACAAAGGAACGATGCATTAGTAAAACAAAAACATTTACAAAATAAAAAGTTAACAATTGGTCTGCTATTGCACGTTAAATTGTTTATAGTTGATGTCAAATGTCTTCACTGCGACCACACAAAAATTAACCTGACGACAATAAAATATTATTAAAAGGCAAAAAATTACCGGGGGCGGACACAATTTCTGTATTAAAAGATAGCCAAAGGATTAATCTTAAAGGGAAAATATGAAATAATTGATTTCAAAGATGTATATTTTCAAGATCCAAAATGATATCCCGTAACCAAGGAATAAGTGAGGGTGGTATTTTCCATTGTGTTCATTATTTGGCGGTAAATGTTATTTATAAACACCCCGAGGCGCTCACAGGGAACAATGTACCCCATTAAGGTAAAATTATACGAAATTAACGGGAATGTTTCTAGATTTCTGTATCTAAATATTTATTTGGAGCCTTAGTAGAATGTTTACTGTTCCATTTAATACATTAAAACAAACTATAGACAAAAATCAAATTACGATTACCTGAATGGGCCTCTGACTCGTAAGTTGTAATCATGACGTATGTAGGTAAATTCGATTTCATTTCTAAAAATAGAGCCAGTATTGTAGCAGAATACACTAACTTTGGGGTTTTATTCTGGGTAAATGCGTGGAAGGGCGGAAATGAAAATTTGCACACGTATTCATCAATTCCTTATGAATCAGTATGCCAATTTTGGAGAAAATCCGGAGATGTATATTTAATTCATCCAGAATTATAGACACCGAATTCAGTCCACTTAAACCGCAATTTACGCACTAATTACAAACTTTACAATCAAACGGCGAACATTAACATTATTTCTATACCTTAATGAAATACATGATTTAAAAAATCATTCAATTTTCCTGTTAGAAACAACTTTTTGGAATTTGTAACTACGGAAAACAATCTGAGTAGACCTTTTTTGTTTCGTTTAATGAAGAGTTCCATTTCTTTTGTTAAAAACTAATCACTTATCGGCCTGGAATCTTCAAATATCTCTTCTGAATAGAAATTAACTACGATATTTAGTTAAAAGTGAAGTAAACACAGCAACAAGTTATATCAAAACAACAATCCTTATTGCAATTTTTGAATCAGTAGAGCACATTGAATAGTGCATGAGATGTGAAAGAAATAGAAAAGAGCGCAAAAATATAGGTATAGAAACAACAACATATGCACACAGTCCGACAAATAGAATATTGTACACATAAAAAAAAATAATAATTCGAAATCGGAAAAAACGAATCCGGATTATAGCAGGAATAAGTGTTTCTTTTAAAGTCGCCGTATCTTGAATAATAACTACCAGTGAGCAAAGATATCAAACCAGAAACCTCAATGTGATCAGTGGCCTTTGGGTTTTCATTTATTACTTTTAGATGTGGATGAAGAAATAAATTCTGGCTACCACATTTTTTTTATTATGGTTTGACATGTTTTCTTCGAATCTTAGGCAGGTTAAATATTTAGAAAGGATACTTCACTTCTTTGACAATAGTTCATTACTGCTAGTCTTAGTTTATACTTGATGTCCTAATTTTGTCATGGGATGTTGGTTATGACATTAAAAATTTATAAAACTGCACACAATTTTGGATTTGAACCAACAATAGTAATATTTGAAGGTGATAAATATTACCAATATGCCAAAAAAGACATATTTGCCAGACTAATTTGAAAAAGTTAATTATTTTTAGGAAAATTTGGTGTTTAATCTTTCAGTTTTCTAAAAAAAAAAACTAGTTTACATATTTCTTAAAATCAATTACAAAGGCGCGGAATATAACAAAATGTAGTATAATAACACTAAACTCAATAAATAATAACAATAAATCACCACAGAAAAATAATTACATTATACATACAGCATCTACAAAGTTTCAACAGGAGTTTTCAATATAACAATTGCGATGGAAGCATTTCAGTTCATATTTTGAACCTATATCAATGTTTTAATCAATATATATATACATCTATTCAAAGAACTGCCAACCAGGTGCCACTTAAGTGAAATATATTCCAAAGAGCACAGCTATTTTTATTGAAATTGTGTTTGTATGTTTACCATGCTCTTTTACCATGACCATGTTAACACATTTAAAAGTGCCTGTGATTACAGTAACTGTTGTTCTGATTTACCGGAAACGATGTATGTTCCTTCCTCAGATGGGACAAGGTAGCAGCCCAGTACTTCATGCATGGAAAACTTATAGTAATTTTGAATGTCTGCAAGATATATCAGTCAGTAATCACTTAATACAGGTCCCTGAATACCTGCTAATGCAAATACTTTCTCAATGGCCAGTTGAGCTTAGAGGAACGCCATACAAACTTACTTAACCCACCATTACTTTTGAAAGGCCTGTACCAAGTCAAGACCATTGCGGTCGACAATTTTGCAGGGGATTTCGACCTGATTTGTTTTTTTGTGTCTCATGTACTTCGGCTCTTGGCCACTCTGTTCGGTAATTTTGTTTTTACATTGTACCCCCCTTTACAACTATGGTAAAATAAAATGAAACAGATTAACCCAACATCTTCCAATAAAAGCAAACAACTCTCTTACGCAAAAAATCACCATGAAATTCTATTATTGATTCATCACCACTGTATCATTACAGATGTACAAAAACAGAATCTATCACAATGCCGTAGAAACGATTGGTCTAAAACAATCGACAAAGACGGCGATAGCAGCCAGCATACAGTGAAAGGCAATACCCATGGATACTTCTACAAAATCAACAAGATAATGATGTGACAAATAATATCAGAAGACTTAACAAATATGTTGCCTATACAAATGGAAATCAGTTTGAATACACTAGATAAAACAAGATGTGTTTGTGAAACACTACATATGTCCCCAGTACCAATTTTATCAGTTTGATAAATAGTAGGGTGCCCAAGGTCCAAAAAGACGCTTAGTTTTCGAGTTTGGGCTAATTTTTGTTTTAAATGATAGAACAACTATTAAATTTCAAATTTTTAGCTGTCGTAGAAAGTTCCTATGGTCACGATTTCTCTAATTTCTCCCTTTTTAAGGGTACCCTTAAACAGTGCTTGGGATATGGTATCTTTAAAGTTATAGAAAATAGTAGTACTATCTTATATTCTAATAAAAAGTTATTCACGGTAAAGTCAAGACCTGAAATATTTATTTGAATCATAGAATGCAAATTATTTTTGACTGGTTTTTGTTATTTATCGGTATTAATGTCGGGGTAAATTTTAGTCTAAATTAACGACATTTTCATTGAATGCGAAATAACTGTGCTTTATTTCTGAAAAATTCCAACTTAAACGAAAGTACATATACGAATTGTACATATGCACCAAAAATCATGGATGTAATGTCCACCGCTAAAGAGAAATCAACAATTAAAAGGCCACAATTTGCGTAAAACTTTCAAATTTTAGTCGATGTGAAGACCATGCCAATTGGTCATGTTCTTTCAAGTGTACTCTAATCATTCTCTTGTCAAAATTACTTGACAAGCCCAAGTCTAGTTAGATAGCGGGAATCTAGTGACAATTTTACGTTGCTTGTGTTTTGATTTTCCAAGCACATATGTCTGTTTTCACGTTTAAAATCACTTTTCCATATCATTTCGGATAATATAATAGGATTTTGTTTCAGTAGTAACGGTTTTACTAAGATTTATATCAGTGTGTGTTTTTGGGGGAAAATTGAATAATTTATACCAATAACAAAAGTACGATTTATTTCGCTTAAACTAAGTTTATTGTTAAGCGGTTCGTTTTAAAATTAAATCAAAGCTTTCCTTTAAAGAATAATCCTATAAAAGTCAGAAATGCGCAGTTCTTTATATAAGAAAGAACCCCTCATATCACGGAGGTGCAAATATTCAAAATGACGAACCTTTAAAACAAAATGCAAACTTTGAAACTTGTTGAATAAAGACAACAGACAAATCATTATAAAAAAATAAAACTAAAGAACTACTCCAATAAAATTTACAATAATATTCGAATTTCTTTGCAGTTTTATCTGTGAAATGAAGCTCACTTTAAAACGCATCAAAATTTTCAAAATTTTAGGAGCTGACCTTTGACCCCATCTAAAATAAAATGTGACCAAATTCAATCTCTACGACATCGTCATTTCGATGCGCCGTGGTATCTTCTTTCCAAACACGTATAATACAGGTATATGTTATTCCGTTAACCCAAAATTGTAAAAATCCTACTTAAATTTGAAAATAAAATCTTAATATTTCGTTAGAGTTATCTTTTTTTTTGCTACTCTCTGCTCTTTCATATTATTGTATTTTAGACTTTAATATTGATATTAACGTCATATAAAATGTCGGAATGGCCATTGCAGAACTTAAATATACTGTAATTTCGGCATTTTGTAGTTACGCGTTATATTTAAGGGATTATATATGATGGCCATTTACTCTTTATGCGTTCATCATTGCATGTATTTCCGTAAACCAATATCGAAAAGAGCTTACAGAAAGGCATTGTATGGCAGCAATAGAACTCTAAATGTGATTAAAGGTAATTGTATCATCAATTAATTGTTTAATTTGTTGTACAATGACACAATGGTAAGACGCTTATGTCGTGTATGCCTTTGTTTTTGTTACCATTAAATGATTCTCATGCGTTACTATGTCTTAAAAACCAATCAATGTCCTTTTCATAACGGAACATTTTAAAATATCTAATCATGTCTGTTATGTAATATTTTGCAGTATGGCTCAATATTGAATTTATTTCATTTATGCATGGAAACGTTCTTCGAATAGATGTTATAATTGCTTTTTATGGTAGTTTTGAAGTAGCCCTTTCCTGTTTCAAGCTAAGATAATTAATCTTGTTATTTCTGCATGGTTATGTTATCTTTAAAGAATTGACTCCAATTTATCCACCATATGCCTACTTATATTGAAGTTCGTCAAGTCAATCACTCCTTCTTTCGAAGAAACAATGATAAATAACTTGAAACTATACTACGTCAGAAACGACGGAAATGCAAGTGTATTAAATAGCACTGATTGATTTTCTTGTTATCAATTTGACAGCAACCTTCTTTATTCTGTATTATATAAGACCAATTAACTCAATTATAGACTATTTTAGAAATTACCATGTGCACATGGTCGATTGACAAGATACGGGCAGCTTTTCCATTGACTGATGCTAAAACTCAAATGTCATAAACAATCAAGTATATAATTTAAAAAGGCATTGATTTGATTTTTTTTCGTATTTTGATTGATTGTTGTTAAACGCCAATTTCAGAAATATTTCAGCTTTATATGTTTGTCATTTTATCGTAATCCTTTTATAAGCTCTTTTATGCTTATTTTTATGTGTATGTTGGTATTTTATTGTAAATGTTATATGAGGTGGCACTATAACAAAGTATTTGTCTTGTCTCTTATCGTTATCCAGGAATTAACACTTCATGTCTTGTTTCGTTATTCTGGAGTTAACACTTCATGTCTTGTTTTGTTATCCTGAAGTTAACACTTCACGTCTTGTATCGTTATTCTGGAGTTAACACTTCATGTCTTGTATCGTTATCCTGGAGTTAACACTTCACGTCGAATTTGGAGGCCGCGTTTTTCAACAGACAATCGGGGTTCCCATGGGAACTAACTGCACGTCACTTTTAGCTGATCTCTTTCTTTTCTAGTATGAGACCAAAATTTTACAAGGGCTAACACAGAAAAAAAACAAAAACATTTAGCTTAGTCCTTTAATTTCAGCTTCCGGTACATAGACGATGTACTTTCTCTTAATAAACCAAAATTCAAGCCTTAGGAATATTTACATCAGATCTATCCCAATAAGCCTGAAATTAAAGAGACTACTGATACACCTACTTCAGCTTCGTACTTTGATCTTTTAATATATAATGGCGATGGTGGACGTTTGAAATCTAAGCTATATGATTTTAACTACCAAATTGTGAACTTTCCATTTCTGAGCAGCAATATACCGTCTACCTCTCCAGCCTATTGAGTTAAGTTTTTCCTGTTAAGTTTATTCAGAAAATAAACTCAGTCGCGGAATACTGCGTAACAGGAGTATAAACATTATTCACATAATGAAACATAAATTTAAGTTACACATTGACAATACATGTCTTGACGTAAATAACATACAAAACGTGACATATATTACGTACAAAACATGACATAGATAACATACAAAACATTACACATATTACATACACAGAGACTAAATAAGCATCTTTTGTAGTTTTTGAATAAATATTGATAGATTTATTAATACCCTAACATTACATAATTCAGCATAGTATAAATTTTCTCTCTACTTGGGTACCTAGTATAGTACGATGGAATAAATTTTTGTCTAATTCCTAAAACTAAGGGATTGTTACATTCACAGATATAGTGATATTCATCTCCAAGACCAGTTCCACAAATCCCACAAATTCTTTCAATTCCTCGGTATGTTCTTCCACCTTCCAGTTTCTATAGGAAAGGGGTGTATATTTCACAGTTGATTTGTTACTGTCGGGCATGTAGTTTATACAGTGATTTTTTGGATAGAGAAAAAAAAACTGTCCCAAAAGCTGCTTAGTCGGGGATTTGTGCAGCCTTTGTTACTATCATCCCTTCAGAAATTCTATGGCCGTCACCATGACATCATTT
The DNA here is from genome assembly GCA_002080025.1 of Modiolus philippinarum. Classification (NCBI taxonomy): domain Eukaryota; kingdom Metazoa; phylum Mollusca; class Bivalvia; order Mytilida; family Modiolidae; genus Modiolus; species Modiolus philippinarum. The sequence continues at coordinate 76,145 of MJUU01009122.1, forward strand.
ACAGATATGACGTGTCTGTGTCCCAAATGAAAACTGACATTTCAGCTAGATCTCACGTCTTCACGGATTTTGACATAACCGGTTTGTACTCAACCCTGGATTGACTCACTGATAGTTTGACGGGTGCCGCTAGCGGATCAAGGACACGTTTACCCTTCCGGAGCACCTGATGTCACTCCCGGTTTTCAATTGAAGTTCACACTATGAGTGCTTTACTTCTTAATGTCGTCTTTTCATTTCCGTGCATTGTGGTTGTCTCAGGTCGTTGTTTTGTCTTAGTTTTTATCTGTTGCCGTTTTTGCCATGTCTTTGGACTTTGATTTTTGTGTCATCGCTTCCCTTGTTCCTTCGTCATTATAATCCCGTTGTTTCACGACACTTCATGAAATTAGGAACAAAATAGGAATAAAACAAAAGTTCAAACTTCCTTATAGTTGTTTAAGCAAAGATAAAGTATCACAGCTTCATGTAAAAAGAGAAATGTAGATTCTTAGTGTAATGTAACACCACAATTACTATCCATGCCGTCAAATATGAACTATAAAACACAACATTTTTATGGAAGGCAAAATCTGTTAAAACCAATCATAGCACAAATTTACAGTTTCAGTCAATCTAATTAAAATTAGATATACCAGTTATTCCCTACAGTCACTGCATGAAGATCTAACAACACCCCATTTTACTTTCTGTTTCGATAATTCATTAGCAATCCTCGGCTTTTATCATAAAGCTGAACGTCTTCAAAATCATGTAGACTGGATTCTGATTGGTTGATGTCAAAGGTCATAGAACTGAAAATTAAATGAGATATTGTTAGATCTACCATGCAGTGACTGTAAAGAACAAATTGTAGATCTAATTTTAATTAATTTTGCCATTGTCCATGGATTGTTCGTTATTTTGACTGACTATTCGGTTCTCACTTCAAGTTACTTTAATTAGATTGCAGTTTCAGTTTATCGAACTTTTTCGAAAGACCATTCTGTGATATACGACTCGTAGCAGTAAACTGGACCTATAAAATCGTTAACAGCTTGTTCGGAATGGCCTTAACAGAGTTATCGTAGCGTAAGGGTCCTTATATCCATTTCCGGAGTTACTGCAAACTTCATCTGGGGCGATATTGATGTTTACGTTCGATATTTTAAAGCAGGAAATCCTCATCTTTTAAACTTTGATATGTGACTTTGATGTATAATGATCTTACTATTGCATTTATAACTATGGCAATAAATAATTCAGTCATCATAACCACGTTATGAATAATAAATCTGCAATCAGCATCCATCAAACGCGGAAAATATTCTAACCTCTCCGTCATTGATCAAAGAGTCCAAATTGTTCATTTTTCCATTAAATTGTAATCAAGGTATTTTATTTGTTAACGAACAAATTCTTCTATTGTTTGAAAATGTTTAGAAATTCAATGTTTTACTTTCTCGTTAGTGAAATTACTTAAAAATCGATGGAATTACGTTTATGTACACATTGAATCATGTTTAACGGATATGCGGGCTCTCGGGTGCATTCCTCTTCAATTGCTTTTATTGTTAGAACTATGTATGTCATGAATTTATGTATTTTATGATTTTATATCAGTACATTTTACTGTCTGCCTACCCCTACCATTTGTTCCGGGATTTTTCACCATAAAAAAACTGTGCTATCTGGAGAAAAGTATTATAGCACCACATCCTATGCTACAAACTACACCGACCAGTACGTCGGTCATTCGCTTTTAACCTCTTATTAATTAGAATTTTAATTTCAAGAACATTTTGTACGCTGTTGAGGATTACATGGGTAAAGAGAGAGAGAGAAACGGACCAAGGACTAGAACCTGCGTCTTTGTCAGATTGGACAAGATCCAGTCGATCTTTCGTGCGGAGTCGTGCTAATAAACTATGCAGATGATCACAACCGAACCAAGTCTGCATTTGAAGATTTTGAAACCCCTAAGTACATCTTTACATTACGGATACCAAATTTGTTTTTGTGCCTGCAGACAATGCTTCTAATACCATCGTTTTTGTATATAAAGCACATTATTACAGCTGACTCATAAAAGAACTAGGTATTGATTACAATACACTAGGTAATACTAGTATTACATGCAGCAGAGTTTCATATAACAAATATGAAATCCTCTCCAATCACTTGTCATTCATGTTCTCTTTCTAATTAACAAGGATCAAGACCTACCCGATCTGTATTTGACTTCTAAATTACACAAAAACCCATGCAAGGAAAGATACATCTCTGGATTTTCTCTTGGTCAACTACTGCATAGTCTTTGAAACTAAAACTTTGTCTTGAGTGAAAGACAAATATCAAGCATACTGTGAGACTACAAAAGCCTGAAGTGACATAAAATCACAGGTTGATACTTCAAAACCGAAAGATTTATGGGAAAATTTCAAACCACATTCATTTTCTCAAATATATTCTCTCAAAATATTTGTTTTTCCACACTCTGTATCACGCCCGCTTTTGATAAATCAACATCACAAATCAAATGAAATTATTCAAAAGGCCTCTATCAATTTAAAAATTTAAGATAAACTGTTATGATAGGCTATTAATTCACATTTTTTAAAAACAACATAAATGAAATAGTATGCTACTATGGAAAAAGATGTGCAGTATGCTTGATTTTCTTATTATAGTACATTCGTCACATTGAGAGGTTCTATTTATCAACAGCAAGTCGGTATACCAATGGGCTCTCAAACTTTTTCTTTTACTCCTACAAGAATGATTTTCTTCAGGAACTCCTAAAATAAAGATGCTAGATCCTTTAATCTCACTTATAGAAACATTTATTGTGTTTTCCATTAATAACGAATCTTTTGCTAAATTGATACCACCAATATATCCTCCAGAATTAGAGAATAAACTAGGAAACCAATAAAACTGTTAGATCTAAACTTTTTAAAATTACTTTTCGAATGTTACGCGAACAGTCATCTCAGTAAAATAAATTACAACTAAAGCATGGCCACGAATCGATCCAAGTCACAGCCAATGCTATGACGAGAAAAAGTTTAGAGAAACGTCCGGATATGATTTGGAGGAACCTTACAAAATGGTAAACAAAGCTCTGTTTGGTGTTGTGCGATGTTACGAAGCATAAATTTTAAAAATTAAAAATGTCATCATACCCTTGTAAGATTAACGTGTTATGAAGCAACATTACTTTTCATTCTGTCATTAATTCGTGACTGTAGAGCATTTGGCAGTAAGAGGGGGTCAGCTTCTAATATTGCGGCTCCGATTGCCAAACGTTCTACATCGATTATTAGACAATAAATTGAGAAGATATTTTTAAACATCATAAGGGAATCGTCGGAGGGTATGATGACATTCTTAGGTTTTTTAAGTTGTGCTTTAAAACATAGCAAGGCACCAAAAAAAAAGAGCTTTGTTTACAATTTTTCAAGGTTCCTCCAAATCATATCCGGACGTTCCTCTAAACTTTTTCCGGTCATAGCATTGGCTGTGATTTAGATCGATTGGTGGCAGTGTAATGGAACAACTATGATGTCAAAATCGATTTCCCTAACATGGACAGTAATATTGCAACTTCTGCTTACGGCGTATATGTTTCACAGTTGATTGGTTACGCATGAGCTAGCACTAATTATGCAGTTTTTCTCAGTTGGCATACGTGACCGTACGATCATTAAAAAGTTCTATAAAAATTTAAGATTTTTTCCGAACAATCATTCAAGATTCAATTTTTTACTAAGTACTGAAAGAAATGTGTCTGACCTTTCTATAGCAAAAGTTGTTACCACAATAGAAGAGGAGGTTTGGCACGCCATAAAAACGGTTCAATCAGCCAATTCTTTTGAAATGCCTTTACCAAGTCAGGACCGTAGCTGTGACAATTATTTGCCCAATGTTTCTTCTATGTCTATATGCTTGTATTTATTCATGGATTATTGGCTGGTAAAAAAAATTCATGGACACACAATTCAAAACCAGAGAAAACTCTAGGGATTAGCAGAATAAACATTCTCGAGTGGTTGCAGAGTGAACTCTAACGATATGTGGAAAAATATGGAAGTGAATGAAATAATGTTTAATAGATTTGTAGTTGCCGAAAGAAAATATTCTGATGGCATATTTTTAATGACCCTGGCCTATAACTTATTATTTTTAAATAAGTATTTCACAGTTAGGGCAATAATAACAGAGTATAAGACGTTTGCCATGTCGATATACCTGTTATAGTACCGTCAAGAGTTGACGTGATCATATTTATGCATATTCGAAAGGATAATATAAATGGAAGGTCGATGTGTGCCTCCTTCAAACAGGAGTTATTGGGCAACCCTCCTGTATCTAGCCTAAAGATGCCGAATTTTAATTGGTTGTCTGTGTTTTACCAACTTTTTGCAGCTGAGTACATAGTTTCAAATTCAGTTGTTGGATTGATATAAGATAAGTCAAAATTCTGAAAAACTGAGTTTCATCTAATTCTATTTGAAACATTTTGTTAGCTGGCTGACCCTTATCGCGGGAAGAAGTTGGATAATTAGGACTTAAAATCAAAAGACATAAGCAAATTAAATGTCATGGAATACATAATTTAGTGAATTGAATATTAAGAAACCAAATGTGTTCTTCATCTATATCTAACAACACTGAAGTTACTGTAGTTTACTTTCTGCATATGGCCATTTCGATACCTTATGTCTCCTCAGCGAAGATAAGATAAAAAAACATTGCAAATCCCGAGATCGAAAGATGGAGAACAAATAATAATTAAAAAAAAATAGATGGAAAGACAATAATCAGCTTAGTTCAGATTTGCATGGTGGATACACTCCTTAGTTTTAAACAAAATTTTCTAAGTTTCCATATAAAATCTATTTTCGGACCAGGTCCGAATTGCTGGACTACTGGATTGGCGGATACCCCATTAAGTGTCGTTGTAAGTGCTAAATATATATATTGTTTCAAGGTTTATTTGTTGCTTCCTATTATTTCCCATTTAATTGTGTCTTGATAGACAATGGGTTAATCAATATGAATCCAGAGAACTTTATGAGGTAGACGAAACAAATTTCCGTCCCTATTTTTTGTATTGCACCGTATAAAAATTTCTGATTATTTCGTTATTAAGTTCCTAATTTAGTATAATTTATTTTAGTAAGATTTGTACTTTAGGGGTGTACTATATATTGGTATAGTATTATCTTGAGTAGTTTCTTTTTTGGCTCAAAATTGGAAAACGCTTCAACCACAACAACAAAAGAAAAAAAACAAAACAAAACAAAACAAAACAAAACAAAAACAAACAAAAAAAAAAACAAACAAACAAAAATATTGAGAATTTCTCATAGTCTCAAGCACAGTTTATATAACTGTGGCGTAAATTTTGTTTACTACATGTAAATTTGGTACCTTAAAATATTATTTCTGTATGGATATGACTGCTCTTGGATATAAGTTTAAATACTTTAATGTATTTAGTAGAAAGTATTTCAGTACTTAAATGAAAATTGTGACCTGAATTTGACAACTTTAAAGTATAACTTTCATTCCTCATATCCCTGAGAAAAGAATTACTCGAATTGACCGACGGTGTTGATATATATTGATAATACTTATATTTCAAGATGAACAAGGCAGGAATGGCCTGTTTGTCGACTTCCTGGAGTAAATTTACCTTAAACAAGATCAGAAATTTAGTACTTATCCGACCTTTTCCAGCGACTTTCTTTTCAAATACAAAACAAAGGCTTATTTATTGAATCAAAAGGTCCTCCCATGACATATTAAAGCGGTATGTGGTAACATTTTCAACAAATAAGATAACAAACGAGTCTTGAATACTCTACAAAGAACAAAATTTTCACCATTACATATATGCTATGAAAAAGAAAGGAAATGGGGTAAATGTAAAAGAGACAACATCCCATATCCAGGTTAAAACGACCCAAAACAAAGCATCTAGGGGTCACTGTACGGTCTTCAACACAGTGAGGAACCTCACACCATATAGCAAGCCCTACATGACCCAAAAGGGTAAAAACGTCAACAAACCACATCCAATAACCCAAATATCAAGAAACTAAAATTGTATATGAAGACAAGGACAAGCCAATGACCAACATATTCCTGACTTGGGACAGGCGCAAAAGTTGCGGTGGGGTTAAACTCGTTTTCTTGGATCCAAACCCTCCCCTATGTGTGGTGAATGGTTAAAAAATAAATACACAAAAAGACTCACAGTAAAAATCAAACTTGAAAAAAGTCCAACTTATCAAGACGAGTACCCTTACAATGAAGTACATAAAACATTAAAACAATACACACAGGTACTGTCCGTACAAATGCTCGCAGTTACTGACAGCTAGCTAAGGACATAATTTCCGTTGACTATGATATCAAGCCTTCTTACATACGATTCTTCAATTGAAATACTTCTAAATAGATTTGGTATAACAAATCATACTATAGTATATATATTTTATGCATATTTATTTTGATGGTGTGCCTTGTCTTAACAATCCCATGTTAACTTCCTCTACCGTATATCAGTTAAATAAAGGCCAAGGATACAATCTGATAGATGGAGTAAAAGCAATGACTCTTGTCTAATATCGCTTACAAAATTCATTGTTCCTGGACTTGCGATGACATGAGTTTAGGCACCAAATCTTTTGCTAGACATTTTTGTTCGTTTTGGCAACATTGTTTACCAACAGGTCATTGAAATTCCCGTGGATACAAACTGTGCATCTCTCATTGCAGATCTTTTTCTATTCTGTTACGAATGGGACTTCATGAAAAAACTACAAAATGGAAGCGTTCAAAACAGTGATAAAAGCATTTCAGTTTTCAATGATAACCGCAGGTATATCGACGATATCTTTAATTTACTATTGATAATACCCAGTTTTACCTACAAGAATTGAAACTTAATAAAAACGCAATGATTCTAAATACTGTCCTCTCTTGATCTAACTATCGTGCCTGAATCTGGTAGAATTAAAAATAAAATGTATGATAAAATTGATGATTTTGATTTCACTATTACTAATTTCCCTTTTCTTGACGACGAAGTTCCGCTCCAGCCTACGGAGTGTACGCATCTCAACTAATACGAATTGCACGCGTTAGTTCTACTCTTGATGATTTTAATGAAGTAACCTTACCTTCAAACTTTCACATCAAAATAATAGATTTCATAAATTGGTAAACACATTTAAGAAGTTTTTAGGAGATATGAACATTTGATATCTTAATATGGTGTAACCCACAAACAGCTTATTACTTAAGACATTTCTCACCCTCGTTTTTACGAAAATATTGTTAAAAAATGTCAAAAACTGATAAAAATCAAGAAAAACTTGGACTTTAAATACATTCTCTAACTAATAAAGGATACTGACAGGATATTCTGCATGAATACGCTAAATTGGGTTTCGGATCCAATGACTTGAAGATTTAACAGGTATACTGGCCTCTCACTGATACTGCCGATGTCTACTGATATACACGGCGATTCTTTACAAAGCCCTTCAGGAAGTATTGAGTTTGATTTTTCTTCCGTAGTACAACTGTGTTTTACCAGCAGACTAGGCCCCCTGAGCTAGCCGGCAGTTTAGCGGCAAACACTCCTTGACCCATCTTTCTAAATGACGTTTTGTCTAATTCTTTCCTTTTCAAGATTGTGGTCATGGAGTTAAGTAGTCTACCTGTATTGGGTTTTATTGTATATCTATTATACTATAGGAGAAAGGGGAGGTTTGGTTATCCATAAACTGTTTTAACCCTACCACTTGCTCTTGCTAGTGCCGGTACGAAATTCGGCTATCCAGAGATGCGTTTGTCCTTGTATTGTTTTTTGTTCATTAATATATAAAAAACAAGGCATACAAGGAAAAGCTCCACTCAAACGAGGCTTGCCAATTACAAGGTTGAATTTGTGTGGCTCTTAATTTTACGAGCTTCAGTAATTCGGTCAAAGTCTTGCTCTCTATTTAAAAATTTGAGGAACTGTGGAAAGATAGGAATGGTATCTAGTCATTCGGGTCTTGCATTCTACAACTGGGATGTCTATCTCCTGTCACAAGAGCGGCGCTTGTTATGTAACTATCCTTCCCATAGTTTCTCATCATATCGCCATTTGAGTACATATTCGATGCTTTGCTTTACACAGCTGCAAAATTGACGAGTAGACTTTTAGTAGTAGTTTTTCAATCCTCTTCTGCCATGGACATTATTTTAGATTGGCGAAGTCGCATGTTTCTAAGTTTCACTCCCAATTATGTGTGCTTTTTGAGCACTGTTTGTACGTTATTAATTTTTGCATCCATGTACTCTTTTGCATTTTTTAGAGTAGTCGGCAATATTACTTTTCCAAGGTGAAATTTTACTGTGGGGTTTCCTCACCGTTCATTGAAGATCTTATGGTGGCTTTGAGTTGTTATTGCTCCCCTTTGGGTCGTTGTCTCTTTGACACAATCCCCGTTTCCCTTCTTTTTCCTAGTATTTGGCCATATAAAGTGAATTTCATGTATAATCGGTGACTGTTTAAAAAATTATGTAGAACTAATTTCTGGTACAATTTTTGTATTTTTACTGTTAAAAAGAGCAACACACATAATTTCTCCCAGTAATTTAAAAATGATTTTATGTTCAAATTGTATCTTATTGTAATGATTTAAGTACAGACTGAGATTTTGACGACACAAATTATAACTAGACTACTGACAAAGTCAGAAAGGGCCCCGCCCCCTTGTATGTCCCAAAAACCTGTTTGTGGAATTTAATTGTAATCGGATTTTCCTCAAAAACGAAAGGGAGCTTCCTTTGGTCAAGAAAAACCTTGAGTATCAAAATCATTTAAATCCCTGAAGGCATTTTTAATTTACCGTACGACATAGAGCTAATTCTCAAAATATGCACTTTTTCAAATAAAAACGAAGTTTTTTCCAAAAAATCATTTTCAGATTTTCCTCAAAAACGAAAGGGAGCTTCCTTTAGTCAAGTTCAACCTTGAGTAGCAAAATCATAAAAATCGGTGAAGGAATTCTTGAGTTATCAAACGGCATAGAGTTAATTCTTTTCATATAAAAATGAAGTTTTCCCCCAAAAATCATTTTCTGATTTTCCTCAAAAACAAAAGGGAGCTTCCTTTAGTCAAGTTCAACTTTGAGTAAAAAAATCATAAAAATCGGTGGAGGCATTCTTGAGTTATCGTACGACATAGAAAACGCTGACGGACAGACAGACAGACACACAGACGGACGGACGGACAGGCTGATTACTAGGGCCCTAATAAAAAGAAAATGTTCATGTTGTATGGTAACAAAAAGAAAACTTAAAAAAAAATCATTTGTCATGGTCTTTTAGCAGAATTTAAAGATACAAAAAANTTATCATGGAATATTGGCTAAACAAAAGAAAATGAAGTCGAAGAAGAAAACAAGAAAAAAAAAACAGACAAGAAATAACCGAAGATAATTATTATTGTTATTGTAACGCCCAATTTCATTGGTCAACGTCATTAAAAACAAAAAAAGTTATTTTTCGACAAACGCTACTTGCAGCGATTAATGTGCTCCCGAGATAAAATAGTGCATTAAATAATAACGTCAAATTCAGACACAACTTTGTTTTTAGTGGATACAATTGGAATGATAAGAAATAAAAGTTATTTTGGAGGAGTTTATGGATTTGTAAACGCGGCCTTTCAGTCACAAATTTTACCTTCGGACTTTATTAAATTTGTGAGTGAGTCGACCGCATTTACACATCGATAAACTCCTGCAAAATGACATTTATTCCTATAAAAAGGTTGTCATTTTATTCCTATAAAAAGGAAACAAAACAAACAAACAAACAAACAAACAAAGCGTAACAAGATGAAGCAATTGTAAACTCTTTTTTGCATTCTCTTATTTATATTAGACTATTTCAAATGCATCAACTGAAATTATACTTTTATTATATTAGCCTTAACAAATTTTACTATCCAACCAGGTGCAACTTTAGTTTTTTCGGATCTGGAATTGCTTCGAATCGGATAATGTGGAAACAAAGAAGTTTGTAGTGAGAGTGACTTTATATTCTATAACTACGTATTTTTCAGCAATGTGGCAGATATTTTGTACCTTTAAGTAAATAAAAGTATTCAAACTTTAGATATTTCTACATCGTTTTCTATATTTTGTGACTGAAGGATGTTAAAAATCTTTTTTAGATAAATGTTTTTTTATTAGAATATTGAAAAAAAAGTAATTAAACGAAAACAATTGATAGATACAAGTGGTTAAAAAATGACTGGAAATGGAACTCCCTGATTTTTTCATAGGTTCAACATTACAATGTTTATCCATAAATGAATGTGACAAAGTACCTTTAGTTTAATAAAATTTTGTCAGAATGGTCTGGAAGATGTATAAAAGTATAAATTATGGGACAAAATAAGTGGGTCACAGGACAAAAAATTATGTTTAAATGTAGGTGCCAGAAAAAACTAGAAGCTCAGACACCGAGCCTGTATCGCTCACCTGACAAAATGCTGAACAGCAGGGTTTTGATGTTCTGCATGGTGGCCATGTTTTTATGTGAATTTCCCACAGGGCCAAAATAAACTATGTTCTGTGCTGGCGGCCATGTTTTTCATTGGATCAGAACGAAATAAGCAATCTTTGTTAAGGACATTTAGTACATCATTCCTGTAAAGTTTGATTCAATTTGCTTCAGTGGTTTCAGTGGAGAATAAGAAAATAAGAATTTTCCCATAGAATCCAATGTTAAACTATGTTCCGTGCTGGCAGTCATGTTTTTATTGGATCAGTAAGAAATAAGCGATCTTTGTTAAGGACCTTCAGTTCATCATTCCTGTAAAGTTTGGTTGAATTTGCTTCAGCCGTGTTAGAGGAGAAGAAGAGAATGTGAATTTTCCTATAGGGTCAAAGTAGTTGATATGGGAAAAAGCCGCAGATTTTCAAAAAACGTTTTTTGAAAATCTGCGGCTTTTTCCCATATCAACTACTTTGACCCTATAGGAAAATTCACATTCTCTTCTTCTCCTCTAACACGGCTGAAGCAAATTCAACCAAACTTTACAGGAATGATGAACTGAAGGTCCTTAACAAAGATCGCTTATTTCTTACTGATCCAATAAAAACATGACTGCCAGCACGGAACATAGTTTAACATTGGATTCTATGGGAAAATTCTTATTTTCTTATTCTCCACTGAAACCACTGAAGCAAATTGAATCAAACTTTACAGGAATGATGTACTAAATGTCCTTAACAAAGATTGCTTATTTCGTTCTGATCCAATGAAAAACATGGCCGCCAGCACAGAACATAGTTTATTTTGGCCCTGTGGGAAATTCACATAAAAACATGGCCACCATGCAGAACATCAAAACCCTGCTGTTCAGCATTTTGTCAGGTGAGCGATACAGGCTCGGTGTCTGAGCTTCTAGTTTTTTCTGGCACCTACATTTAAACATAATTTTTTGTCCTGTGACCCACTTATTTTGTCCCATAATTTATACTTTTATACATCTTCCAGACCATTCTGACAAAATTTTATTAAACTAAAGGTACTTTGTCACATTCATTTATGGATAAACATTGTAATGTTGAACCTATGAAAAAATCAGGGAGTTCCATTTCCAGTCATTTTTTAACCACTTGTATCTATCAATTGTTTTCGTTTAATTACTTTTTTTTCAATATTCTAATAAAAAAACATTTATCTAAAAAAGATTTTTAACATCCTTCAGTCACAAAATATAGAAAACGATGTAGAAATATCTAAAGTTTGAATACTTTTATTTACTTAAAGGTACAAAATATCTGCCACATTGCTGAAAAATACGTAGTTATAGAA